>LR999966.1:39509243-39794400 GCA_905220375.1 Tachina fera | reverse complement strand
AAAAAATACCTCAGTAGCCATTGTACGGAAAATATTAACCTAAGAACACCAGGTGATATTGAATCTAACATTAAAAATCTTAACGAAAATATTAAGCAGGCTGCATGCAGGCATGAACATGCCACTACTTCCCATCCGCAGACTGGGATTAATAGAATTTAGTCTACAGACATTGAACGTCTTTTACGTGAAAAAAGGACAAAAATTAAAATTAGATTTAAAGAGTGCACTATACGACTCCAAGAGCTGCTTGCATATGAAAAAACTGTATGTCTTAAAAATTATCTGGAAAATCTTGATGCCACACCTGCATCTAATTACTCCTTGTGGCGAGCTGCTAGAAAGCTTAAAACACCCCTTGAATATAGACCACCTCTGCGCACTTCTACCGGAGGTTGGGCCAGAAGCGATACTGAAAAAGGTAACATATTTGTTGAGCATTTAAAATCCGTATTTACCCCAAACACATGTACTGGTGTTGTTGATTTACCGAGTGTAGTTGCGCTACCCCCTCGACCCATAAAATTTAAGACGCGTGATGTTCAGAAACTAATTGCTGAACTCAACCCGAAGAAAGCTCCAGGTATTGATGGAATAAGTAACAATATGCTGATAAACTTGCCCCATATTGCAATTAGAATCCTGTTATTTATTTTTAACGCCATTTTACGACTGGAGTATTATCCACAAAGCTGGAAGCTTGCGAAGGTCAAAATGATTCCAAAGCCGGGCAAAGACCTTACCAAGGCTGAGTCATACAGGCCAATAAGTCTGCTATCAACAATGTCAAAACTCTTCCAAAAGCTGCTCATGACAAAATTGTCCCCAATTTTAACTGATAGTGGGTGCATCCCAGACCATCAATTTGGTTTTAGAAGTCAGCATAGCACAATTGAACAAACTCATAGATTGGTGCAATTTATAAGAAGAACTTTTGAAGAAAAAATGTATTGTTCTGTCCTGTTTATTGACGTTTCTCAGGCCTTTGATAAAGTGTGGCATGAAGGCCTTATTTTACAATTAAAATCATATTTACCAATAAATTTTCTGAATCTATTGGAAAGCTACATATCTACCCGAAAGTTTACGACTGTGGAAGGAGAATTCATGAGTCTGCCCCAATCTATATCATCCGGTGTGCCACAGGGGAGCATACTGGGGCCAGTTTTGTTTTTGATTTATACTTGTGATATGCCTTTGAGCAGAAATATCCATACATCTACGTTTGCCGAGGATACAGCATGCCTTAGTATGCACAAAAACCCGCACGAGGCTTCCCGATATCTTCAGGAACATATTACACAGTTGGAAATCTGGTTAAACTTATGGAGAATTACAGTCAATAAAGAAAAGTGTGTCCATAAAAAGTTTACCCTAAGAAGAGATACTTGTTCCCCCATTCGAATCAACAATCAAAATATTCCTCAACATTCCCAAGTGAAATATCTTGGCATACACCTTGATCGAAGGCTTACATGGAAACATCACATTGACTATAAGTTAAGTCAAATGAAACTAAAATTAACTCAGGTACATTGGCTGATTGGCAGAAATTCAACACTCAGCCTAGACTGCAAACTTTTAATATACAAGTCGCTTTTAAAGCCGATATGGTGTTACGGTATCCAGTTATGGGGCACTGCTTCAGCTTGCAATGTAGAGAGAATTCAACGAAGACAAAACAATATTTTAAGGTTAATAACATCTGCTCCATGATACATTAAGAATTTAAATTTGCATCGTGATTTAAAAATGGCACTAGTGACTGAAGAAATTGCAAGATACGCAGGCAAATACTTAACTAAACTCGAGTCACATCCTAATCCGCTTGCTCGTAATATTTTGAACTTTACTGGACACATCCGCCTTAAAAAGAGGGACACAAACGATATTTTACTCAACACTCTAGATGGGAATGCTTGAAAATACATTTAATTTTCCTTTTTGATTATCACTACTTTGTATTATTTAAACTATCACTAAGTTTTGGCCGAGACTGGTCGGGCTAAATAATTATATTTTAGCTTTAAGATTTGATCACTTATTGTTAGTTCATATTTGGAGATACAACAAATAAATGTATGTATTAAAAAAAAAAAAAACTTTTCCTCTTTTAATATTCACTTTTTCTATTTCGTGTCTTTTTTAAAACACTTCTATTTTTGTTTGTTCATGATTTTAGTGTTACCATATCCACATTAATAAGCATTAACATTGTTGCATTTTTATAGAGCTAATTCAATGTGTACATTTGCGTTTTCGTCCTTATATATAAAAAATTACAAAAAAAATTGAATATGCTAGGAAATTCTAGCTAGATGCTAGATCGGTTTTTTTCATGTCAAATGACTTTGAAAAATGCTAGATTTACTATGAAAAATGTTAAATTGACAGCAGACTACACGAACACAACACTTCAAATGCCGCTAACAGCATTTGTCGCATCGTAGCCAGCTACTTAACAGCAACAGCACCATCTGCACTTCATATTTAAGTATGAATACATAGTTCAGTATTGCCACCTTCAAATATTTTGCATTATAAAAATTAATTACTCTTTTGAAATGTACTTATATGACGTAAAAGCATATAAATTAACCAGTTTATGCTTCACACCAATTTTTGGATATTGTTTCTGTTAAATATAGTGAAATAATTATTCATTCAATATTTTGTATTGTACTGGTAACACTGTGTGGCTTACATCTGTGTGTTATGTGCCGAACATGCGTAAAAAAGCGGAACCATTATTAGTATTTAGTGGTTACGCTTTTTTGGTCATATGGCACACACGAAATGCCAGATGTAAACTCATCCTTGGTTTAATTGGACTACAACCAGTGCTGCCAGAAAAATTTTGATTCTTGTCCCCAATTCAAGACGTCATGTCCCCAAAAATCCCCATTTCAAAAGAAAAATCCTAATTTTTGTCCCCAAAAATATTTTGTCAATCTTGTTGTTTGATATCATTTTAAAATGATGCTGCTACTCATTCTATTGCTTCAAAACTCTTTGTACAGCTCTTCCAAGAGATAACCATCTACGGCCCTATCCATAATGAAAAACTAGCATAAAGTTAGTATGAACATGGTCTTAAAGAATTTTGCCATACAATTGTAATAAAATTGTTTGGCAAAACTCGTTAAGATCATGTTTAATTTTTTCACTTATGATAACTTCATGCTACTTTTCCATTATGCATAGAGCGCAATGTTGGACATTTCTACAAATTTTAAAAATGTATTTGAGTCCACCTCAATTAATTAAATCGAATGTATGTTTGTACTTAAGCTGTCGCAACGGAGAGTGAAAATAACAAGAAATTATACAGAATTGAGAATTGATTTTGCAACTTGTGAGCTGCATAAGCTCAGTGAATGGCAAACGCACCAATTTGATGAAACTATTTAATTTTTTTTTTAAGTATCAAGAAATATTTTTGAACCGCACAAATGGCTTACACTATCTCTTCCAATGGCAGTTATGTTACTAAAACTTATTAAACACATAGACCACAACAAAGTACACAAGTAAAAGTCCCGCTGGCAACAAATGTTGCCTGGTAGCCAGCTAATTAATTATTTTGAAAACGGCAGCAGCACCATAAGAACATCATATTGAGGTATAAATCTTTATTTCAGTGGTACCGCTTTCAAATATTTCAGATTTTTTTTTAAATAAAAAACATAAAAACAAATAAATTTGTTTTCGTTTTAACCAAACTTTTTTTATTTTGATTAGCTTTGGCGATATCTGATCCATTTAAGGGCTTGTTTCTGATTTTGCAACTTCTCGCAATTTTTTCAAACTGTTTTGCAGTTTTTTTAACAATATTAAAATTTTATGTCGCTGTTAGCGAATTTCTGCAGTTTTCGCGTAAAAGTGACTTTTTGCATGTTTTTAGCTTCCTAAGAGTTTTGCCGATTTTGAAACAATATGAGACTTTCTTACAATCCCACTGTTAATAATTTTTTTTTGCAAATTATCGTAATTTCCGCAATTTTTGCCAAATTGTTTGCATTTCTTACAGTTTTATTGACATTTAATTAATGTTATGGATTATTTGAAATTTTGCAAATTCTCGCAGTTTTTGCAAAGTTCGCATAAAAGCGGTGTTTTGGATGTTTTTGTAGTTTTTTTTTTGCAAATTATCGTGGTTTTCGCTTTATAAGAATACATATGTGACGCGCAAAATAGAAAGGGACCTAAGGGTAAAAACAGGTTTTGTTCAGGAGAGCCATTTTAAAGATTTAAATACATGTATCTTTGGTGTACCATCACTACTGGTCTCATTTGAAAGCGACACATCTCGTGACGTCAGGAACGTGTTGGTGAACCTTGAAAACGCGCGTCCCTACCTCTTGTTTTGTGTAGTTGGTTTTTACTGTTTTCTACATAGCGCGCTGTTTCCATGAGTTTGATATCAATTTTGCTCGCGTTTTTTCGAATCCAGGTTTATTTTCTGAAATTATTAACTGTGAATTATAATAAATACTCATTTATAATTCTAATAAATAAATAAATCTAAATAAATAAATTTAACCGTTAGGTCCCTTTCTATTTGCGCATAGACTTCAATTTAATAGAACACGCATATCTCTGGGAGGGAACTCTTTTGAGGCATGGGATCGGTCTCATTCGATGCTCAGATGTTGTCCTCACCAAAAAAAGTGAAAATTGTTTTTTTTTACCCTTAGGTTCCTTTCTCTATGCGCTGTCACATATATGTACCTAATTACTTTTGTAATTAACATCAAAATTAAAAGTCCCCAAATCCCTCCCCACGAAATGCTGTCCCCAAATGAGAGCAAAATCCCCAGTTTGGGGACAAATCCCCTAATCTGGTGGCACTGACTACAACGACAAAATCAGCATAGACATCAACCAGCCGCCATGTTGCCTTGCTGCTTTGAAAAGAATCACTCTCATAGAAACATGGTTTTATATCCTTGACATTTTGTAGTCGTTAGCCTGCTGTAGTGAATGCGTTTAATGCATAACTCTTTATTAAAAATAATGTTAAGAACGAACTCCCGCTGTGCTTCATAAAAAAATTAACTTTTGATTTTTTGTACTTTAAATTCTTGCATTTAAAAAAAATTATATGTATTTATTTAGTGATTTCGGAAAGCTTTTCATAACTAAAAGTATAACATTTCTAATAAAATTTTCAGAACAACAGTACCAACGAAGCTAAACCCGATATGCTTAAAACTTTTATTACCAAATATCCGCTACGTTTGGTTAAAACGATGGGTGCTTTAAAAAAAAGCTGCAGTGAATGTCTATTTCCCATCGATGCCTTAAAACAATTTTACAAATTTTACACCTTGAGTGACATGGTCTTAGACACACTTCAGCATGCTTCGATTTCCCAAGATTTAACAAACTATTTCATGCGAGATATTATCTACTACTGCCTTTACTGCATGGAATCTGCCATTTTAAATGACCTTCAGAAATTAGCTTTTAGAGCCCTCGAAAAGTTTCTGGATAAAATTAAAAACTTTAATGCTATTGAACATTTTATGGAAAAGCATTTACATTGCATATGCAAATCAATGTTACAATTATATAAAAATACCTCCAATGTAGAGACTCAGGAGAAAGTTATAGAAATTTGTGAAAATTTTATTAACCATTTCAAACATTCCATACGTGATAAGGAAAATTTAAAATATGATTTTTTTATTGATGAAAAATTTGTTAATTTGCAAGCTATATTAGACTCATTGCCAAATACAAGCGCAAACTCTTACGAATGGCAGACGCATTTCAAAATAGTTTTGGAAAATAATAATTACACGCTGGACACTTTGAATATGTTGCAAAAGCATGTAAGTACGAGTATTTTAAAAAACCAAAAAATAATTTCTTTACTAAAACAATAATTTAAAATTTCAGATCTCAAAGTTCCTGTGTAACTTGGCCGATGACAATGATCTGCTTTATCGTCTAATTAGATATTTATTGCAAATTGTGAGACAAACTCATATTGATAACATAAGCTTAGAAGCTCTTAAATGTTTGGGTATAATAGGGCCATTGAGCTTAAAGCAATTTTCGTATTATTTTGAAGCTATACCTTATGACGAAGAGGTAAGTAGATATAACATAAACTTACTTGAGTATACCATATTTCCTATATATGTATATGATTTAACTATTTAGCAAAATGATGGCAGTTTTCAAATCAAAAACTTTTTCAAATCTATGTACGTAATCTTAGAGAAAATGTTAGACAAGTTCCAATACTCTACCCACTTTTATGTAATTGCTGTGGCTCAGTATGTGGTAAATTCTAATCATGGACATGATTTATTAGGTAAGAAATATTCAAAAATTATTTAAATTTAAATTTTTGCTTTATTGGGAATTTTTTTATATTAGGTTTTAATCCCCCTTATTGCGAATGGCGTCGTCGATGTCACATCAACACGACAGTAAAAGTTACCACTTGTCTACTCTTTGTCCACAAGAATTGACTACTATTAACATGCTACATTAACTTACAAAGCTTCAGAGATTAGTAAGAGATTATCAATAAGAGCCTATAAAATATAGACAAGTGGCAATATTTATTGTCGTCTTAATGTGATGTCGACAACGCCATTCACAATAACGGGGAATATTTTTATCGCAATTTATTCCAATGGGTATAGGTCCCTGATGATGTGCATTATCAACTGTAAAATGCGCTTAGGATTTATCTAGCCCCTCAATAATTAAATTCAATGTCATTCTTGCTTAAGCTTTTGTATCGTTAACACAAAATATCGGCACTGATAAGTTATGAACTTATATAATTACAATTAAAATACTTAACATTTTTTTTAATAAATTCTTTAATTAAAAATAAAATTAAAAAAAAACTTGTTTAGTGCAATAAAAAAATTCAAAAATTATATCAAATAAAACAATTTGAACTAAACTAAAGAACAGAAGCTAAAAGATAATGCTTTTGATAATGTTCAGAATGGAAGTGAAAGCTTCTGAAGCTCTAGGTAATACATATGTATATCACCATTTCTTTTACAACGTTCTATTGATACGGTTGGTGGAAAAGTAAAATTATGCAAAAAACGAAAATCCGGACAATTACTCATGCAATGCATCAACGGAAAACAAGCCAATAAAATCATAAAAATGGCGTCCTTATCTCTGGATATACATATTTGCTAAAGTTGAAGAGCGTACTTCGCTTAATAAATCTAAAGGAATATGCCACTATAATGATCTTCGTTCTAGTGACGATAATGAACTATTAAATGAGATCACTGAACAGAATCCTAATATCGTTGATATTAAAAGATTGAAAAAATTTATCCTGCAACCAGAATACTATTAAAAGATGATCTTGTACATTGTAACGTTCAATATAATTGATTTGCATGTAAAATTATATTTAGGTTACATAGCTACCAATATAAAACAATACATGCCCAACCCATTACGATGTTTTAACTGTTATAAATTTGGACATGTGTATGTCAAATAATTGCTCTTCTAAAGAGAAACTCTCTCCACATTGCATCAATTCTGAGCATAGATCTACTGATACAACAGGTCATCGTTAAAAATGCGATTTACAAGCAAAATTTATTGATTGTCAACAAAAACATAATAGCTTCTTTAGGCAATGCAATGTATTTAAAAATGAATTTTCAATCCAAGAATAAAAATAACACAAAAGAAAACTATAAGTGAAGCGCGTAAAGAATATAATAGGCTAAGCCAACTAACAACAAATACGCAAATATTACTAAAAGATGTATCTGCCAATGCAAATAGCTTCTTTAGGCAATGCAATGTATTTAAAAATGAATTTTCAATCCAAGAATAAAAATAACACAAAAGAAAACTATAAGTGAAGCGCGTAAAGAATATAATAGGCTAAGCCAACTAACAACAAATACGCAAATATTACTAAAAGATGTATCTGCCAATGCAAATTTATAGACAAACCGCCATATTCATAAAATTTAAAATGAATTTTATTCCAAATTTTTCATACAAAATTTTCCTAAATTGAATTTGAAATTAATTTAATTTTTTTTAATAATATTGGGGAAAGAATATAAAACGTTAAACACGATTGAAGATGATCAACAACCAACTACATCTCAATCACTTGTCAATTGATATATTCCAAAAAAATATTTCGAAAAGGAAAAGAAGAGAATTGACAAATGCAGAAAAAATATAATCCAACAAAAGTAAACTTAACAAACAATCTTATATATAAATATAACACACATTTTTTGTCGTACACTTTTAAGTATCTTATCGTTCACGAACATTGGTAAATTATACATGGTTTAAAAGGTATTTGTGTAGATATGCAACTATAATTTTTTTCAAAATTATTGGCATAAAAGTGCTAAAAAAGCATTTTAAATTTACACGAAAAACAACTTTCTGTTTGATTTTTGTTTTGTACACACATGACGCCCTATGTTTATTTTGTATTTTTTTATTGCACCTACATTATATTTTTTTTAGATAAATAAAGGACATATACATATATACACACATGTAGACCTGCGCTGCTATACGTCCTGGTTTTTAGGATTTGTCCTGATTTTAAACGAATTGTCCTGGTGTCCTGGTCCACTCTTTAATTTTCCTGTTTTTTACAGAAAAATTTACCAGCAACTACAATAAATTAAAACGAGAGCCACTCTGATTCAATTTTTGTTTCAACTAAGTGAAATATGGGAATATTAAAAGATTCAATGGCACATGGACCGAATCCAGCTCTGTGACACTTTCTGTTCTGATGGACATTCACTTTCCTGGCTGTAAGGAAGGAGGGGAAGAGGCAACGATGGAGGTTAATTTTGACTACTTGTCGCAACCGGATTTGGAAGGAGCAGTGGACGACATAGTGACATTGTAAAAAGCAACATGGACAATAAATACATTTGAGCCGTATAAATCACCGGGCCCAGATGGTATTTTTCCGGCCATGTTGTCGAATGTCCCAGAGAGCGTACTACTGTCTCTGGTGTATATCTTTTTTAAGATATGCTTAAGCAGGAGGTTTATACCGAAAGGATGGAGAGAGGTTACGGTCATCTTTACACCCAGAGCAGTTAAGGCATGTCACTCAAAGCCGAAGGATTTCAGGCCAATCAGTTTTTCATCGTTTCCTTTGAAAACATTAGAACGACTGATTTATCTGCATATAAGGAACACAATTGATACCCGTGTCATTAGTGGTGCTCAGCATGCCTATCGTAAAGGCAGGTCTGTTGAGAGTGCGCTACGTGACGTGGTTGGTGTCATAGAGAGAGGACTGCAGCACAAGAATTATACACTGGCTGCATTCTTAGACAATGAGGGACCCTTTAACAGCATAAGTATAGAGGCTATTAGGGAGTCGCTGAAGACTCTTAGGGTTCACAGCTTTCTAGTGGATTGGATAATTATCATGCTTAACAGCAGAATCATCAATTCGAGTATAGGAAGAGAAAACCTGGGGAGATTAGTGACAAGAGGTACACCACAGGGTGGAGTTTTGTCACCTCTATTGTGGTTGTTGGCAATGAACGCAATTCTTAGGCGTTTTGACAGGAGCGGACGGAAGATGGTTGCATATGCGGATAACGTGGTTTTACTGGTAACGGGAATGTTTCTTCCCACTATCAGTGAAATCATGCAGTCGGCGTTGGGCGATCTATCCTCCTGGGACAGCAGTAAAGGAGTCAATCCAGGAAAAACCGAGCTAGTCCTCTTTACCAGGAGATACAAAGTAGAAAACTTTGTACTACACAGTATGGGAAGGGCGGAGCTGAGACTAGCAGAGGGGGCTAAATACTTGGGTGTTTTCCTAGGTAGCTAGCTTTCTTGAAAAATACACACGCAGGAAAGGCTAAAGAAAGGGCTCAATGCCTACTACGCATTCAGGAACTCCATAGAAACGAACTGGTGTCTGCAACCGAAAGTAGCAAACTGGATTTGCACATCGGTTGCCAGGCGGGTTATTATGGTTGTGTGTTATGGTGGGAGGCATTGAAGAAGGAAAGTCACAGGATATTACTAGCAAAGGTTCAGAGATGTGCCTCGATGGGCATCACAGAAGCACACCAAAGGCTGCGTTGGACGTCATTCTTCATCTACTTCCCATAGAGTACTTGTGGTGGGAACGGCGACAGGCTGTATGAAGGCAGTGCAGTATTTACAGACGGATCAAAAATGGTGGAAGGTATAGGGGCTACTAAACTAAACTACTATTGGACATGAATCCGCGATGCGGATCATGATAGACGTGTTGACAGGTCACTGCTAGGTCAGAGCAAGAACCAGCATTTGGGAGACTGCCACTCCAGATTTTTGTAGGATGTGCGGGGATGAGGAGGAACCAGAAACCATTGAATTTATTATCTGTCATTGGCCAAAGCTGCAACGCCATAGGCTTAGATGGCTGAGCAGACGTTTCCATGAAGGCATTGCTGATGTCGGGAAGTGTAAACTAGAGGACATCAGAGGCTTCATCATGGGAATTGGGTGGCTTAGTGATGGATAATATGGTCATTTCTGGCTGCAAATGGGAGGGTAAAATATTACTTGTTTGGGCAACAGATACATATACATATACTACCACTATCGGCAAACTATTTTTACATTCTTGAACATTTAGAAGCGGTTGTGATTCCCTCACGTAATAGCTTTGTTGAAACCGCAGATACATATCATATAGGATGGCAACCCGACCATTATACATGCGGAATTCTCCATGAGATGTTTGAGATACTAATTTTTGGTTTGTCAGCAACAGTTGAGAATACGAGTTTTTCATCGTTCTTACACGTAAGAGAACCAATTCATTTTTACCGCTGAAATAAAATATCCAAATCATCGAGTTTGTTCCATCCTGCATTGTACAAGCCAACACTTTCTGTTGGTTTTAAAGAAACAAAATTTTTTAGGCTGCTTGTAAGCGCTAAATGTCTTGTATGATAAATTTCTATGCCATTAAGTTCATATGGAATTTCGTCAAAGGGATGTGCCACAAAGTTATTTTTTAATTTTAGATTTAAAAACGAAGATATTTTGCTGTTATTATCATCTACAATACTTCCCTCAATATATATGTAGCTTTCGCTGGGTAGCACATATAAGTCTTGATTTTGTATTGAAATTCGAATTTCATCATTATTGTTGAAGGATTGTAGGTATGGTGTATATGTGTGATAGTCCTTTTTAAATATACTCTCGTCTGATTGAGGTTTTTTTAGAACTTCTAGTATGTAACTCATTTCTTTGTCAACTTTAAATTGAGAGACTTCAAAAACTTTTTATTTTCTTGCGTCAAATATTTTTTGTGTAATGATCTCTTTAATTGTGGTTTGGTTTGCAATAGTGTTTTATGAGTGTACCCAATTTTATCCTTACATTGCTTGACATTGTATGTTATCATTATTTGCTAGATCTAAAATGTATTCGTGTTGTAATTTCCTCTCCTCGGAAATTAATTAAATCACCGTTCTGATCAACTATGCGTAGAGTGAGAGAACTTATCTCTCGGCAGTTAATAGATAAGATATCGAGGAATCTCAAAAATTTTATATCCCCTTGGAGGGACATGCAAATTCATGTAATGTGTGTGCTTGTGAGTTATTCGTATATGTGTTAACGACTATACTATATTCAACACGCAATATATTCACGATGAAAATATTGACTGGTAGCTCTGAGTAATGGTCTTGGTTAGGAGCTAGAATTTTCTTATTGAATCCAAAGAGTTTTCCAATTGTGTTATCTTTGTTAAAGTATATGGGATCCTTAGAGCTATTTACTCTAACTTGCATTGTATTGTTATTAGCTTCTATATCAGTTTTATTTTCTTGACAATACTGCTTATAGTGATGTTTAATATAATCAACTATATCATTCAATTCATAAGATCCTATTGGTATTTTAATTACATGTTCACCAATATGAAACATATTGTTATAACCATCTATATTGGGAATGCTTTTATATATTATATGAATGAAAATCAGTTAGATCACATTCATATTCACCATCCAAACGAATAGGAGGAAAGTAATTTGCAGATAACTCAGATGAGTTTGAGCTAAGAGTAAGTGTTATTGACATTATGGTTGTCTGATTACAAATATGTGAAATTATACACAGCACTTTGTATAAAAAAGGAAGTTTATATATAATTATATTTTATTTAATATATTAGATACAAATATAGACATATATACACTTAACTACAATATTTTATTTTTATTGATCCAAGAAGTATGTTGATTGGTAAATCCTTACCATGTAACGTATGCCTTCTCGCCTTTAGTCTTGGGAACTTTTTCAACTAGATATGTATTTGGATATCTGGTTTTTGAAAGTTCTTCACCATAGAATCTACCTTTAATAGGGTTACTACGATAGGCTTCTAATATGTATGTAGATGGATGTATATTTTGAACTCTTTTAATCCTAAACATTTCTGTGGTCCAATGTGGTGTATATCCTTTTTTCAAAAACATGTTTATATTTATTTATGCGCACATGATCTCCCACATTGAACTTTGATGATTTGAATAGTTTTAAGCGGTTATATATTGTGTTTAATGATTTTTTTCTCATTTTTATAGTTAACTTGAATCGGTGGCATTTTGATGGTACGGCAACTTTTTTTATTATATGTATTAATCAAGTCTTTGTAAATGCCGAGCCAGTTATAAGACCCATTAAAGCTAAACTCTTTCCACATCATTCCTCTTAATCTTCTGTTAAATCGTTCTACTATTGATGCCTTCATTCTGCTATATGTTCAGTAGTGACTAATGTTGTATTTACTCATCATGCTTGTTTCTAATGCAGTCTTTCTTTTCAAGGGTACTGCCCAAGCAAATTTTGAAAAATGTATCAATTACAGTCAGCAAAAATCGATAATCTCTATTGTCCGCAGAATAGTTCCCCATTTCAACTAAATCAGCTTGCCAAAGATCATCTATTCCTTTCATAACAATTCTTCGACGTGGAAAATGTTTTCGTGCTTGCTCATGTAGTTCATTTATTAAATTTCTTTTTGAAGTCATTATTTAACGTATTTGGAATTTGACGCGATAAGTTGACTTCAGTGTGAGTTCATTTAAGTACTATCGACCATTATATTTCTTACATGCCCATAAATTAACTAATTTTTCTTTCTAATTTCTTGTTCAAAGAATAATTTCATACTTGAAATTGTTTCTTGAATTTCATTGAGCTTCTGACTTAAACTTATGTTGATTTCATCTCGTACCTCTTTAATTTGACTTTGCAGAAACAATTTATTAACAACGTCGTTTTCTCCAAAGCTTTTGCCACATTTTTGATTCTTTTGTTTTGAACGTCAATGTTATTAGTTGTATCCATAACGAAGCCCAGCAGCTTAGGAACATTTTTCACAAAAGCTGTGCCACCTGTATCATTAAAGTAGTGTCCAAACTTATCGATGGACATGATTTATGTAGATAAATATTATTCTATAATATTTGCTTCATATAATTCTTCGATAATTGAGACAATTTCGTTATTGTGATTAGTATGACTTAACTCATCAGGATCATCCCAGTATATATAGTTAGGTTTGTATGTGTTTAGTTTCGTCAAACCCTCACCCTTGTAAGGACTTTTTTATATCAGTAGTGATGATGAAGTTAATGAGTTCTTTTGTCTTTCTTTCTTAAACAATTTACTGATAATATGCTTATATTTATGAGCTCTCGTTCCTTTGATTTTCCATCAGGTCTATATTCTCTTTTGTATGCATTTGTGCTTACTAAGATTTTCTTATAGGTATCTAATTCATGTTTATCATAATATATTGGTGTTTTGTGAAACAGTAAAGAAAATAAACCTGATGTGAATGCCAATATTTGATTTCCAATCGCTATTTTATCTTCAGTAAGTTTAATACTACTATTGCCAAACTTCCACTCATTATTAAAATCTTGATGTGTGCCGTATAGCGTATCTAATTCGTTTCTGCTTTCCAAGAGTGCTAGGTCAGTATAACTCTTATTATTATCTGAATTGTCTAAAGTTTCCGATTGAGAGTAAAAATCATCGTCGTCATCATCATCAGTATCAACATTATCAGCCTTATTTGCGTTTCGATTACTAAGAGAGATATTTTTATTGGATAACGTTTCTTCAACAAGTTTCTTTGGAGTACTTGTCTCTAACTTAACTGATGGTTCGTTGAATGGAAATTTTGAATTTTTATAAACTTTCGTTTTAAATTCATCTCTTTCTGCTTTAATACTTCTTTTATTATTTTTAGAGTTGTTTACAAATTCTCTTAATGGTTCTATTATTGGTTTAAATGTATCTTTGAATTGCTCATGTGTTTCTACGTCATCAACTTTTATACTCTGAAATTTTTTCTTTAAAACATTTCTTGTCTTTATTAGCTCTTTTAAAACTTTTTCATCCATTTTCAAATATTAGGCACCAGATCAGGTATTACTTAACAGATGACTTGTTAGATCAGCTATCAGATCAGGTATCAGGTATCAGATCAGGTATCGGGTATCAGATCAGCTATAAGATCAGGTTTTATGTATCAGATCAGGTATAACATCAGCTTTCAGATCAGGTATCAGCTTTTAGATCAGGTATAATATCAGCTCAGGTATCGGGTATCAGATTAGGTATAAGATCAGCTATCTGATCAGGTATTGAGGTATCAGATCAGCTATCAGATCAGGTATCAGCTATTAGATCAGGTAACAGATCAGCTTTCAGATCAGGTATGGTAAATATTTTAGGAAATAAGTAGATGTACTATGAGCAAGGCCAAATTAAGTACTAATGTTTTACTTTTGTGTAGAGTAATTTATATCGATATAAAATAGTCGAATTACTTTCTATAGCGTTCATTGTTTAAGTCATTTTCTTTGCTCCAACACTCTCAACAAATTTCATGAAATTTTTTATAATTCATGTCGCTGGCAACATGATCAGTATAAACGTGCTTCATGTTTGTCTCATCTTGTTTAAACATTATAATCACATTTGCATTGTCTCTTATTAAGTGCTTGAAAATTCTGGTATAATTTTGGCACAAGTAGAATGAATCAACATCCTTATGTCGTCCCATGCAAAAATATGCTCGTATAGTATTTTGCTTCTCGCATGCAACATCATCAAATATCATAATTGAATTAGTTTTCGCCTCGTCAGGAGGAATAACTTTTTCATTATCTGTAATTGTTTAATATCCCATATTTTGATTGATAAAGGGATTTTGATTATAAATAGATGTTTTCAAACTTGAGTCCATTAGTCTTTCCACAATTTGATGGTCCAACTATTAGAGCTCGAATAGAATTTGGTAAGAGAGAGCTATGTTTGATTTTAAATCTGATGTTCGTTGAAGCATCAATATTGCGAATCACAATATTTTTATGTTGTTTAACTAATTGCATTCTTATAACTAATTGCATTTCATAAATGTTACTTTTATTATAGAAGAAAGAATAAATAAAATAAGATGTTTATACATGACAAAAATTTTTAGATCGCGGTGACAAAGTAATTAATTTATTAGACGGTGCATGTAAAAATCACGATATTGCTTATTCCAAAACAAATGATTTAAATAGTAGACATCAAGCTGATAAAATTCATGAAAACAAAGCTTGGAAACGAGTTATTTCAAAAGATAGCAGTCTTGCAGAGAAATCGTTTGCATATATGGTTACTAACGCAATGAAAGTCAAAAGAAAATTTGGTATGGGATTGAAGAAGAAGGTTGCAAAAAAAGTGAACAAAATGGAAAAAAGCTGTTCAGTACATCAATTAAAACTGCAACAAAAATACTGAAGAAGGAAAAACTTCAAGACATTAACTCTGCGCCATTAGGATTGCACGTAAGATTATCAACAAGTCGTTAACGAAGGAAGGAAGGAAGAAATCGGAAATTGTAATACCACGCGAGTTACGTATGTAATCCCACATACTCAACCAACCCTCGTAGACATAAATTCAATAATTGCAAAGTATACTAAACAAACTTAATTTCAAATAAAATTTCAAAATAAAGAAATGTTTATACAATTAAAAATTTTACTTCTCAATTTTTTGAAATTTGATTTCTGCTTCCGTTATTTCATAAACACTTAAAGTCAATGACATATTTTTTTTCTCCATCCAAATTTTATTTCACTATACATTGTAAAATACAATTTGGTTGAAATTCTAAACCATTAAAATAAAATATTGACCATTCATAAATTTTGTTTAACAACTTAGTCATTAAATTTTATTGCGATTGCCCAATAATCAAAATTGCTACAATTGGAGAAACAAATTTAAAGAACAAGAAAAAAACACAAAGAAAAAGAAAAATTTATGTTAAGAATAGAATTAAGAAATTTTGAAGAAGTTAGTCTTAAGATCACAATAGAGGAATAAAGTCAAATTAAAAAATTTGTGTGTGTTTTCTCTGAAAGCGTAATTGGCGCAGTCAATGGAAACTTATTCCAAAGAATAAGTTAAAAGAACATACATATTTGTTCTAAAGAATAAATAAAAACGCTCAAAAGGCTTTGTTTAAAATAATATAAGTGATTAATTTCAAACAAAAATATAAGTGAAAAAATATTTTTATTCTAAGTGAAATAAACAAAAATTAAAATATGAGCAAATTCGACGAAAATAGAAATTTGGGGCAATCAGCCAACGAAGAACAAATTATGAGGGTAATAACAACCCAAGAACAAGTTATCAACCAGTTAAGAGGACAATTAGAAATTTTACAAGCACAACAAATACAGCAACCACAAACTCAACTATTTACACCAAAGGACATATTACAGCAGTTTAGACAACTAAGATGTCTCGACGAAAGTCATAGCGTTATGCCATTTATTAAATCGGGCGAGGCAGTGATGTTGCTGTGTCCCAGAGATAATACGGAGTTAATGAATCTAGCAGTGACCATAATAGCAAATGAAAAAATTGTTGGCGAGGCAGGTAGATATATCCAAGAATTGGGAGACAATATTACATGGACTCAAATAAAGGCGAAGCTAATGGAACACTACAAGCCCAGGACCACATACGGAGATGTTTTCAATAAGTGCAGGAATATAAAAGTATGTAATTTAAGAGAACTTTTTAATTATTTTGAAAAATGTAAACACGAACTAAATGAAATATATTTATTTGGCATTAATAAGCCATTAATTTATAAACCAGACAGAGTAGATAGAGATTTGGTGAATATTTTAATGGAAACAATAGATATCCCTTTACGATCTCATTTAGATCAATCAAGTTCACTAAACGACATTATAACAAGATATTCACAGATCAGAGCTTTAGACGACCCTAGAGCCATACACATAAAATACAGGAAAAACACAAATAATTATAAGAACACGAACACAAACACACCAACTACATCAAACATTCAAAGACACAATTACAATAATCATTACACTGAACAACGTCAATATACAAACCAAATTCAAAACAGACAAAATCATGAATTCGAGCAAAATTTTAACAAGGGCTCTTATAACCATCAATATCAAAGCGACAATAACACTTACCAAACCAGAAACACTAATACAGGGTGGCCCAGAAAGACCGAAGTGGTGTAAATTCCTTATAAATTTTTATTTAAGACATATTTTTTTAATTTTTTGTTTTTTAAATACAGTAAATTTATAGGGAATATTTTTAGATTAGTTGTTAAAAATGATATCCCGCAAGTGGAGGCCATTTTCTGCATCGCACAAATGATCTCTTTTCAACACATTTTCCATGACCTTTCGCAAAACTTCCGGTGTTATGTTGTTAATTTCGTCTGGAATATAGGTTTTTAATTCCTCAATAGTCCTAGGCTTATTAACATAAACTTTCCCTTTTAAATAACTCCAAAGGAAACAGTCTGGAGCGGTTAAATCCGGGGAACGCGGAGGCCAATTAAAATTGCTTCTACGCGAATTTATTCTTTCCCCAAAGATGTCGCGTAAAATAGCCATTGTGGCCCTCGGAGTGTGCGCTGTGGCTCCATCCTGTTGGAACCATATTTGCGGATGGTATTCCACGGCTGGCCTTACAAAATTTTCCAACATGGCCCGATATCGATCACCATTGATGGAAATGGCGACATCTCTTTCATTTTCCAAAAAATATGGGCCAATGATCCTTTCTGAAGAAACACCGCACCAAACAATACACTTAACTGGGTGTAATTGTCGTTGATGAAGTACTCTCGGGTTTTCCTTAGCCCATATCCTAAAGTTTTGCTTGTTAACAAACCCATTTAATTGGAAATGGGCTTTGTCACTCATAAATAAGTTATGAATAATGGAAATGGAAAGAGCACATTTGTGCGAAGCAGAAAATGGCCACCAGTTGCGGGATACAATTTTTAATAACTAATCTAAAAATATTCCCTATAAATTTACTGTATTTAAAAAACAAAAAATTAAAAAAATATGTCTTAAATAAAAAGTTATAAGGAATTCACACCACTTCGGTCTTTCTGGGCCACCCTGTAGAAGCACTCAGTCTCGTAATCCAAAACAAATGCCTGAGCCTATGGAAATAGGTACTTTACAAGACGAACAATTAGTAGGAAATAATGATTTAAATTTTATAGCATCGCCTCAAAATCAACATTACCCATAGTAAAAATTTCTATTGGCAAACAAACCATTAGATGTCTTATCGATACAGGCTCCACCACAAGTATCCTAAAAGAAGGAATATTGACTGAACAATATCCAAAAATTACTCTTAAGAATCCTTTGTCGTACAATACACTCAATGGTACAAATAAAATTAAATTTATAGTGACAACACCATTAATTAATTATCTTCCAATGGAAGATAATTAATTTCTCAAATAAAAATTTTTCTGGCATAATTGGGCAAAATTTTTTACAACCCCTAAAAACAAAAATTGACTATGAACAAAGATGTGTAAAAATACTAAACAATATACTTTACTTCGAAGAATATAATTATCCCGAATATGTTTATAACATTTGTAGTATACAACAAACAGAAAATAGAAATATAAAAGATAGCATTGATTTTTCTCATATGAATGCCGAAGAACGTCAGGCAACCTTAAGGCTGCTTACTGAGTTCGAAAATCTATTCTTTAAAGAAGGAGACTATTTATCTTGTACAAATGAAGTATACCACGAAGTAGTAACCACGAACGAAAAGCCTTTATATTCTAAAATATATAGGTATCCTCAAATACACGAGGAAGAAATTAAACGTCAAATTAAAGAAATGCTTAAACAAAATATCATAAGGGAGAGCATTTCCCCATATAATAGCCCACTGTGGATCGTCGAAAAGAAACTAGATAACTCAGGAGAAAAAAAGTACAGAATTGTTATCGACTACAGAAAACTAAACCAATTTACAATTGATGACAAATACCCTATTCCGAATCTAAATTCATTGTTGGACAAAGTTGGTAGAGCACAATATTTTACAACACTGGATTTGGCAAAGGGGTTTCATCAAATCCCAGTAAGAGAGGAGGATAGGGCAAAAACAGCATTTTCAACACCATTTGGACACTATGAGTTTATTCGTATGCTATTTGGTCTCGCCTCATCAACCTTCCAAAGGCTGATGAATAAAATTTTACATGAATATATTAACAAAATATGTGTCGTTTATATGGACGACATATTGGTGTTCGGAACATCATTAGAAGAACACTTAACCAATCTAAAGCTAATATTTAGAGCACTGGAAAAAGCACATCTTAAAATACAGATCGATAAATGTGATTTCCTAAAAAAAGAAACTCATTTTTTGGGGCATATCCTCACAGCAAACGGAATAAAACCAAATTTAAAAATACCAAACAATACAAAACAAATAAAATCCATTTTAGGCATCACAGGCTTCTATAGAAAGTTTGTCAAAAAGTATGCAAAAATTGCATATCCCATGACAAGATTTTTAAAAAAGGATCATCCAATCAATGTATATGATCCTAGTTACATAACTTCTTTTGAAAGGCTTAAAGACCTTATAACAAATTCACCAATATTACGTTACCCCAATTTCACAAAGAAATTCAAAATCACAACGGATGCAAGCAACTTTGCCCTTGGAACTGTCCTATCTCAAGATGGACACCCTATTGCATATGCATCTAGAACTCTAAACAAGCATGAAACTAATTATCCTACTATAGAAAAAGAGTTGCTCGCAATAGTATGGGCCGTAAAATACTTTCGACCATATGTGTTTGGCAGAGAATTTGATTTAGAATGTGATCATCAACCACTAAAGTGGCTGATGACAAAATATTCAGGTAAATACATAAACCCAAAACTTCAGAGATGGCTTCTCAACCTGGGGGAATATAATTTTTCAATCGAATATATTAAAGGAAAAACTAACAATGTCGCCGATTTCTTGAGCCGAATAAGAAACGACGAAATTAATGCTCATATGGAAATTCTACAAGGTGAAAATGAAAACAATAGCATGACAGCAGAAATAGGGACAGTCCACTCCCAAGAGGAAGATCTAGGCTATACAATCCCAATTTTAGACACAATCGTTAATCGGTTTAAGACACAAATAATAGTTGTAGAGGAAAAACGAAACACAATTGAAAAAATTTTCAAATTTAAACGCATTTATATAGATAAAAATGATATTGACGAAAATAGAGTCTTAGATATCATAAGGAAAGAAATAGATAAAAGAAGAGTGGGAATATACTCTAGCCTCAATGACCACGAATATTACAAAGTCCAGAAAATTATAGAACAAGAATTTTCTACGAATCCCAATGTTAAATTCGTCAAATGTTCTCGATTGACAAAGGACATCGAGAATGACGAAGAATTAAGAAAACAAATCGCCCTCTTCCATAAACACGAAAGCGGACATTGCGGTATAACAGCAACTTTCGAAAAGCTGAAGAATTTAATATATAATCCCCAGCTTAAGGAAGAAATAACAAAAGTCATTAACAATTGCGATATATGCTCGGGAGGAAAATATGATAGAAACCCAATCAAAAGCAAGTTTTACATAACTGAAACTCCGCATACTACTAACGAAATTGTACACGTAGACACTTACGTTCCTTCATCGTTTTTATTGATAAGTTTTCAAAACATGCCACATACTTGCCACTTACGGATAGAAATAGTATTACACTTGTTGCACAATTACAACAGTTTTTAGCGATTAAAGGAAAAGTAAAAAAATGGTATTCGACAACGAATTTAATAATGAAAATGTTAAAACACTTATGCAAACTGAAGGAATAGATTACCACATTACCAAACCAAATAGCCACACTGGCAACAGTGATATTGAAAGACTAAACAACACAATCACAGAAAAAATAAGAACCTTGAATCTGGAAAATCATTTACCAATTACACAACAAATATCAAAAGCCATAATGTTATACAATGACACTTATCATAGCACAACTAAATGCACACCATTACAAGTTCAAAATCACACAATTGATCACACCATAATATATGAAAGGTTATGTACAGTAAAAGAACAGCTAATATCAAAAGCAAATAGAAGTAGGGAAAGTTACACAGACACAAGACAAGTAGGTTTTATAAAAAACTATAAAAATGTACGACACAAAGAAGAACCAAAATTCAAAAAAAAAACGTTACAGGGAATACATACGAGCAATATTAAAAGACCTAATAAATACAACAGTCTCATTATAAACGAAAATTAATTTCCACTTAAATTTAAAGTTACAGGTAATATTGCACATACTAATAACCATGTTTATAGTAACGAAAACTCAGGCCAACGTAGTATTACATCCAATAACGGGAACAAGTGGATACGTACAAATTAACAACTATAATTGCAGCTTTCCTATAGAATCAGACCTAATTTTACACCACGTAGATATAAAAGAAATAAAAAATATTCTTCAGCAAATGAGAAGTGACTCAAATAATTTGAAAATGAATGAAAAAATATTTATATGTCATGAGATAGACACACTTTTAAGCAAGATAAAAACAATAACACCAAGCAATAGGCAAAAACGGGGACTCTTAAATTTAGTACGACATGCTTGGAAATATCTTTTTGGTACAATGGATAGTACAGACCAAGAAGATATTGTTAGGCATTTCAATACAGTTGATACTAACATGCATAACTCTATAACAAACTTAAATCAACAAATAAAAATTAACGACCATTTCAACAATACAACACAACTAATAAGAAACACTATAACACAGAACCAAGAGAATTTAATACATTATATGGACGGATTACATAGATCGGTAAGAGACATATTGACAAAAAACATATATCTTGAAAATTTACTTATTTTAACAGCAATTAGAAACCACATAGAGCATATACAAAACTATATAACAACAGCACAAAATGGAATAACAGACGTTAGCATCTTAACAAAGCAAGAGATAGATGACTACAATATAGATATAAGAAAAATTAAATTTTTAAGAAGTGCAATTTTCGAAAAAACAAATGAATTAATATTTGTAATTAAAATTCCAAAAACATTTTACCTTATACAAGTAACAACTATTATACCTATGCCATACTTAAATAAAGAAGTAGATGCAGAAATCGAAAATATGTTTAAATATAATAACAAAACATATATATACAAGCAAAACAATTATTTAAACGAATGTAAAATATCAAGACATTGTACAATAGAAAAAACATGTAAGATTGTCACAAACGAAAATACAGAGATCCTAAATATTAATGATCAACCAATTGTAGTCAAAAATGCAAAGAATAGTACAATAACCAGTAACTATAATAACACAAACAATGTTCTAAATGGAAATTTCTTAATACAATATAATAATTGCACTTTAACCATAGCAAATCAAAAATTTTCAAATAATAACAAAATGTATTTGGACAGAATAATTGTTCCAAAATTTCAAAACACTTACTATAGAAGAAGTAAAAATAAAAACAATTGAAAATATGAAAGAAATTGAAGAAATAAAATTCAACAGTAAGATTATTGTTTACACCATACCTCCAACACTAATTGTGGCAATAACAATAGTATTAATAATAATATTACATGTCAAATGTAAGAAGTCAAATGGAAGAATTCAGGAGAATCCTTCGTCTAGTAGGGGAGGAGTTACGTATGTAATCCCACATACTCAACCAACCCTCGTAGACATAAATTCAATAATTGCAAAGTATACTAAACAAACTTAAAAAACAAAGTCAACGACACTGTAGTAATTTCAAAATAAAGAAATGTTTATACAATTAAAAATTTTACTTCTCCTCAATTTTTTGAAATTTAATTTCTGCTTCCGCTATTTCATAAACACTTAAAGTCAATGACATATTTTTTTTCTCCACCCAAATTTTATTTCACTATACATTGTAAAATACAATTTGGTTGAAATTCTAAACCATTAAAAGAAAATATTGACCATTCATAAATTTTGTTTAACAACTTACCCCCTTATGCAAAAACGATAAGTAAATTTAAAGTTGGTTTAAAAAACGAATTTTGTATGGCAAAACCGGTTTTAATGCATGCTTTAACTTTAACAATCGTTTTTGCATAAGCGCATTAATCATTAAATTTTATTGCGATTGCCAAATAATCAAAATTGCTACAATTGGAGAAACAAATTTAAAGAACAAGAAAAAAACACAAAGAAAAAGAAAAATTTATGTTAAGAATAGAATTAAGAAATTTTGAAGAAGTTAGTCTTAAGATCACAATAGAGGAATAAAGTCACATTAAAAAATTTGTGTGTGTTTTCTCTGAAAACGTAATTCGCGTAATTAATGTTCCAAAGATTGGCGGGGTCTTACCTTTGGTACCTATTCTTACTGCTCTGAGTGCACTTGGTAGTCTTTCTACTGGCGGAGCAGCTATAGCAAAAGCAAAGAATGCCAAACAACAACTTGATGAAGCAACTAGACATATTAAAACAATGGAAGCAGTAGCAATGGGGAAAGGTTTTTACCTTAAACCAAGAAAAACAAAAACCAAATTTTTCGTAAAGCTGCCCAATAAACCCCTATCTGATGTTGATCTGAGAAACTTTTCAACAAACATTCCATACTTTAGAGGAGTCTTCATGTTGGATACACTACCAAAACGATAGAGAAAAAGAGAATGCGGAATCATTAATTTGGATTTATCAAGAGGACCTGGAATCCATTAGGTAGCATATTATAAAAACAATGAACATAAAGAATATTTCTGCAGTTTTGGAAATTTACAACCTTCATTACAACTAGTTAAATATCTAGACAAAGATATAAAATATAATTACAATCAATACCAAGATTATAATTGCTTTAAATGTGGACATTTCTGTCTTCAATTTCTTTACAAAATAAGTTTAAAAAATAAATAAATACAAATCACGAAGAATTTTTAAAATTTTTTCTGTTTTATTAATATAAAAGTTTATAAAATATAGTTTTTACATATTATTCCCACTGTGGGTATTGAGAATTTGTTAAAAAGATATTTAATTCAGCAGCAGTATCCAATTTTAAGCCACTGTCTCCTTGCTTACATATGCAATATATCCCGGATGCCAGTTCTATTATATCATCATCCGATAGCGTGTTGTACCGATTTTATAAAAATATTATTTTGTTTTCCAGTTCAATTTGAATTGTGGTGCCGTATTAAATAGTCACTCGCTTAGCGTTTTTAACTGCATACTTAATTGAGTCCTGGAGCTCTTTTATATGTATTAATTTTTTTTATTTAATGTGTTGAATTTTGTGATCAAATCTGGAGCATTCATTATCAGAATATTCATTAATTAAATTTAATTTTAATATTTATTTTTTTTCTTCTTTGACATATAGCTCAATCTGCTTTTGTAAACTGATGTATTAAATATTTCTACCAATCTTTAAATAGGTAAGAAATAATTCTTAAAAGAAAGATCAGTATCGTAGCTTTCTCGTTTTCTCATATTGTAATAACTTTTTACTTAAATTTTTTGTTTGTTTTGTCACTGATAATACTGTAGTGAAAGAGATAGCTACATATATTTCCGTTCTAAGGCGTAACTGAAACAAAAAATTTCAAAACAAAAGATCAGAGAGAGCAACTGAAACAAAAAAATTTCAAAAGAACTCACAATTTTTTGTAAAATTTTAATTTTACAAGAATATATTTTACTATAAATAGGAACATAAATCTTTCAAGAATATTAGAATAAAAATAGCATTTAACGACAAAAAAAATTCTTGAAAAAAAGTTTAATTAAATTTAAAAAACTAGCCAAATCCGTGAGCGGTTATATGTATTCCTTAATTCTTTATATCCATGTTCACTGAAAATGAGGACTATGGAGTTATAGAGCACGAGGACTCCGATAGTGGACATTTTGCCAGCTGCCCCTGATACAGCGAAGGATGCGAGGAAGGGCCGGACACATGTTGATGCACCATGTTCCATATAAGAAAGAAAATAATTTTTAAGATTATAGATACTTATACAAATTTATGTCAAAAAAATCAATGAATAAATACAAAATATATATGAATAAATACAAAATATATATAAATATATATATAATACATTGGACTGGACCGGGAAGAGTGGTTACACCTCATGTGCTATAAGGAGTATATTCATGATATGCTTAATCGTAGAGATTTTTGAAATTCTATAAATATAATTGATAATGAAAGTGAGAGAGATGTTGATAAGTTTCAATATAAAAGGGGTGTTTGTTTATTAGTTATCAAACAAGGAAACTCTAAAATAAAAATCGATTCTGACACTTGGAGATCATTAACTCAAATTTGAGTATTTTTTATATCAATTTTGTGTTGGAACAACATTCTAAGAAAATAAATTCTTCATCTCTATTATGAATATTATATACCAACCTGCTCCGCTTTAAACAAAACAAAACTCCAATTCAATGAAATACAAGGAATACATGAACGGGATGTAAAGATTGAACTGACACGACTTTGTTATGAGATTGTTGAAAAATTTCAACACAAGATTCTAACAGATGTGAAAATTTATATATTATATTTAAAGATGGATAATAAATAAAAAAAAATTACACAAAAATATATGTTTTTATTGTTGTTTTTATTGGTTATATTTTCTTTGTTTTTTCATAAATTTTTTTTTTAAATAATTAATATTTACATTTATTTTTAACAAAAGATTTTTTCTTAATAATTAATATTTACATTTATTTTAACAATAAAAATGTGCGATAATTTACTTTTTTTTAACTTTCTTCTTCTTCTTGAAGTCTTTCAATTTCCGTTAATAGCATTTCAAGCTCATAATCAGGATTGGTTTCCTCTATTGCTGAATGATACCATGCATATGTGCTTATACCATCACTTTTGATTTTTCTTTTATCATCTTGATAACTTAGTATTAGTTTATGTAGTTGCATAGTATATAATTGATGCAAACTCGACTTAAAGGTAACCGTATTATCAAATACATTTGATTTATTAAACAGACAATCTCTATATGAACTTAGGCTATACTTATCTAAAATGGTTTTCTTGACCCCCTTCGATTTCTTTACATCATTTTGATCTTGAACACTAAATGAATACATTTTAGATCGCAACCCAACAAACTCTTTCATTATTTTTCCACAATTTTCGTCTTTCATCATACCCAGCACCTTTTTTTTTTAAACGAGGAATACCATATATGTTATCTGCAGGATAATCAGATGTGTCAAATTCATCCTGTATGTCCATTTTTATGTCAGCATAGAAGTCATCAGTCCGTATCGTATATACGAAAGAATCAGTATCCATATAGTTTAATGACAATTTTGATTTAAATTTGGGCTGAATGTAGCCAATTATACATTTTCCATTTGGAAAGTTCTAGCACACAAAATCCTAAGTAAGTAGGCTTATTATAATATGTCTGGAGCCTATTCATTTGAATCGCCACCATGTCTTCTGAAAATATAGACAAACTATGGAAATTGGGCTTAGATATCCAATGTTAGGCTCCCAAATGATTGCAATTCGTTCTGTTCCAGTTTGTTACAATTCTAACATATTTTCTCTTATCTACATTTTCTATAGTCTTACCATATACCGCATTAGTGAGCAATTTGAAGAAGTTTTTCTCAAACGTATATTTAGCGTTAGCTTTATGCTTGGTATTTAAGTCTATATATGATCTTAACCATGGAGATTGTTTGAAAGTGAGTATCCGATGTATTTTCTTTAGAATCAAACCATACTCTAAACATTGCTTAAGAATTCTAAAGTGAATAATATATGAATGTTTCGTACAAAAGTCAGCAATTAATTTAGTTTGATTCTTTCCATAAGGTTTTTTATTTTCCGCACAAAAAGGTAGGTCATTGTGCGATTCGTGCAAATTGAAGGGATATTCTAAAGTAACTTCATACACATAACCATCATTTGAATTATTATGTATCCGATTTGGATCCAGATTTAGCTCATCACTTGATAACCATCTGAATCCTCCGTATGGAAGATATTCGGACATAGCCCAACCGTAAAGGTTATTGGGATCTAGGTACATTAGAAATTCTCTAGATATTTATTGTTTGCTTTTGAATACCTTTTGCTACATTGTACAATCCCCCACGTATCCTTTTTTTAAGAAATTATACATATCAATATCAGTTAAAAACTCCAATTCTGTATTTGTGTACTTCAACATATTATCCCACGACAGTCCAGGAGCAGTATAGTACTGGCTTGGATCTAGGTTATTTATTCCCTTACAAACTTTTCGAAATATTTCGAATACATCAGTTAGTAATAGTACGTCTGTTTTTAAATAGAACTCCATATAGTCTTGTAAAGTTTTGCAATCAAATGTGTGCCAAATTTTTTTTCATGCTCGTAATCTTCATGCGAACATTCTCTATTGGTAAGTGTGTTGAAAAACTCTTCCCTCGCTGGAAGTTGACTATCATTTAATTTTTCAAAAGAATTGAGATAGTTGTAAGGGAAAACACCCTTCCTTCTAACCAGATCAAACTCTAGTTTTGATGTAAATTGGTCTTTAATTATACAGAAATCGTTATCCGTAAGATTATTGGCTAAAGTTTCTAAGCTTTCGGGCATAAAACGTAAGGTGTCTAGAAATCTAAGTTCAAGATTGAAATCGTCATTAATTTTTGTATATGTTGATAAAGATATGTAACGTTCTCTATTTAGCGGAAGGACTTTTATGTTGTCAGACTTTTCTCCTAACTCTTTAACAAAAAGATGTGAGTTATAAGACGAATAATTATGAAAATAAAAAGGGATAAATTTTGGTTTATTGATATTTTAAGTTGCACATATTATGACCTGCACCTCTAAATTTGCCAGTTACATGACAATGATCCCTTACGCGATCACTACCTAAAAATTTATCACATATGTGGCAATTTACAGCATTTCGAAAACTGAATATCTCTGCAGCGGATAAAGAATCCATTTGTGTCTTACTCATTAAATAATTAGTATATATATCCTCACAATCCTTAACTAAATAAGCAATAAATTTTTCTGCAGCGTCCCTACTGCTATAGACTCTAAACTTATCGATATTGTGGTTAATATATTTAATATTATCACAGGGAATATGCTTTTTAGTTAAATTATTTTTTTTACTTACTCTACATTCGATGTCCAGAAGTATGCACGCAAAATCTGCATACACGATAAAAGGCACATCCATCTGTCGTTGGTGGTCCTTAAATTTAAGTGTAGCGTTCTTATGGGATGTTAGCTGGGCTACAATCTTACCACACTCCTCTTTGTGTTGCTCCATGATCCTATCACTGGGTAAATTGCAGACATACATTACACAATTTAAGAGTGTGTTCATGTTTTATCTGTATTAAATAATAATCTGTAAAAAAATTTAAATTAAATCATTTATAATAAATATCATAAAAAGTTTACCTTAAATATACCTTAAATATATATATATATATATATATATATATATATATATATATATATATATATATATATATATATATATATATATATATATATATATATATATATTTATTTATATTACTTAGTACTTGACACTTTTAGCTTACCTAGACATATTTTCTATTAGAACGTAATGATGACCAACGATTTTTCCAACAACAGTAAGTTGATATGATTACATTTTTCCTCCTTTGTAATATAATACGGACCAACAACTACATTATTTCCTCATCATAACCAAATACGTTTACGCTGACTCCGCTATTCCTCTTCTCAAATATTTTAATATCTCTTAAAGATATTGGAAATATTAAATTCTTAAAATCTAGCGTTACACCGTTTTGGATACAAATGATGTCAGCAGTTATGTCATGAATATTTTATGAGCTACATCGCTGGTTACTCTTTATTTGAGAAGTATCCACTGCGGCGTTTAGACACCACTTGAAACAATATTGATCGGTGTTTTCTACATTGATGCAAGCTTTTTTTTGAAGTTTTTCTGGTAAACTCATCCAGTTTCCTCCTTTAACTAGAGAAGCCTTATTAATACTTAGCTCTGCTCGGACTATGCGTATCAAAGTCCAACCAGAGTCCTTCCCTTGGAATTGAGAAATTTTGTTTTGAATTTCTGAAATTTGGTTAGAAAATACTTCATATATTTCATCTCCTCTGGTCAACAAATTCATTTTAGGTCTATGATGAATAATATTGATCTCCAATTCCTCTCCCACCATTTTTACATATTCTGCCACAATACTCACATTAAATTTTATTACAATGTGGCTTAGTAAATGACTTTCAAGCATCTCAATGAAATCTTCTAGTAAAAGTTCATCTCTTTTACAGGGTGGCCCAGAAAGACCGAAGTGGAGTGAAATCCTTATAACTTTTTATTTAAGACATATTTTTTTAGTTTTTTGTTTTTTAAATACATTAAATTTATAGGGAATATTTTAAGATTAGTTATTAAAAATTATATCCCGCAAGTGGTGGCCATTTTCTGCTTCGCACAAATGTGCTCTTTCCAACACATTTTCAATGACCTTTCGCAAAACTTCCGGTGTTATGTTGTTAATTTCGTCTCGAATATTGGTTTTTAATTCCTCAATAGTCCTAGGCTTATTAAGATAAACTTTCCCTTTTAAATAACTCCAAAGGAAACAGTCTGGAGCAGTTAAATCCGGGGAACGCGGAGGCCAATTAAAATTGCTTCTACGCGAAATTATTTTTTCACCAAAGATGTCGCGTAAAAGAGCCATTGTGGCCCTCGGAGTGTGCGCTGTGGGTCCATCCTGTTGGAATCATATTTGCGGATGGTTTTCCACGGTTGGCTTTACCAAATTTTCCAACATGGCCTGATATCGATCACCATTGATGGAAATGGCGACATCTCGTTCATTTTCAAAAAAATATGGGCCAATGATCCTTTCTGAAGAAACACCGCATCAAACAGTATACTTAACTGGGTGTAATTGTCGTTGATGAAGTACTCTCGGGTTTTCAATATCCCATATCCTAAAGTTTTGTTTGTTAACGAGGCTTCGTCACTCATAACTAAGTTATGAATAATGGAAATTGTAAGAACACATTTGTGCGAAGCAGAAAATCTCCACCACTTGCGGGATATCATTTTTAATAACTAATTTAAAAATATTCCCTATAAATTTACTGCATTTAAAAAACAAAAAATTAAAAAAATATGTCTTAAATAAAAAGTTGTAAGGAATTCACACCACTTCGGTCTTTCTGGGCCACCCTGTATTATTTAATCCATACGTTACAATATTATTTTTGAACGCTTTGCTTATGGTGTAAAATTTCATATTATCTTGTAGTTGATATTGCCATTGTATGAGCGTAGGAGTTTGCTCCCAATACATTTGTAATGGTTGTTGTTGAGGATATTATTATTGTTGTTGCTGTTGTTGTTGTTGTTGAGGATATTGATATTGTTGCTGTTGTTGAGGATATTGATATTGTTGAGGATATATATATTGTTGCTGTTGTTGAGGTATTGATATTGTTGCTGTTGTTGTTGAGGATATCGATATTGTTTCTGTTGTTAAGGATATATATATTGGTCCTCAACATCATGATTTTGGATATGATCCAAGAAATACTTTCGGTATTTGTATACTTTATTGCAGATATTACATTTATATACCGAATCCATTTTAATAATTTATAGAATGTATTGATAACATATATTTTTTAAGACTTTATACGATGATGCACTTGCTAGATGCAATGCTGTACCTGTTGCTAGATTGGAGAACGTCTCAATTTATACGAATTACGTTCTATTCTTACATTGTTACACATACATATATTAACGATATTTCTTTAAAATAAATATGTTGATTAAAAAATATACAAAACTGATGTTCATTAATTTATTTACATATACATACATATGTATGTAGTAAGTAAGTATGTATGTATATAAGTGTGTATGGTTTGTTTGACAAATGTCAGCCTATTTGCACAAAAAAATAAAATAAAACCAAGAACAAAAACATTAATATCTCACCAACATACATAATTTCTTTCTATAAATACCTTTCCATCTCCATCAGCTAAAAAGAATATTACAAAAAAAAACAAATGCCGAGTACATACTATGATATTTTGTAACATCGCAACAGTGTGTACTACTGTCAACGTTTGTCATTTTTGAAATTTTTTCTTGTTTTGTGGTATTGCTTTCCCTATAAAAAACATAACGTGAAAGACGTTGCACACATTTTAAAAAATGATTATAACACAAGAAATGCCAGATGTGTACTCGGCATTACACACTCGCTTTTTTATATACATATACGACTACTTACCCATCTGCCAACGTTCAAGTTATTGTAAAAACATACAAATACACATGCATGAGCATAACGTTGGCTCCCATGATCACGCATCTCTAGTTCCCTTTGACAATCCTAAATATCTTGCACTTCAATTTCTCCAACCTTCAAGTAAGTTCGTTGCTCATAAATTACATATTTTATTCATCTCTTCAAACTCTTTAAACTTAGGAAATAGGAAAATCAAACTAAATAGAACCAACAACAAAAAACATTCATAGATTTCCCACAAGCATACATAAGGTCTTCTAAAATAACATTCCATGGTCACCAGCTAAAAAGAAAATAAAAAACCACTTGACAAACAAACAAAAAATCATACTTCAATTCAAAATTAAAACAAAAACATACGCACAAATCATGCGTGCCAACGAAAATAAACTACGAGTATGTACATCAAACTATCCTTATCTCACACTTATGCTCCCACAACAAAACAAACAAAATTATAATTCAGTTCAAAATTAAAACAAAAATCTAAAACATACATACAAGTTTGCGCGCCAACATAATAAACTACGAGTATCTACATCAACCGACTGACATCTACAAAAAATCGATTACCCTCGTCACTTCACACCTTTGTGAAGTTAAAACAAAAATCTAAAACACACAACTTTTCGCGCCAACATAATAAACTGCGAGTATGTACATCAACCGACCGCCATCTAACCATTATCTGACACTCATGCTCACATAACAAAACAAAACATCACATACATATACATATACAAACCATCGAGTACCCTCGACACTTCACACCTTTGACCTTATTTTAAAATGTTCCCATAAATTACAAAATTTTTGACTTTAATTACCCAAATTTGACAATTTTAATTGTCATAGAACCGGCAGTATCTAACTACTGAAAGCCCAAATTTACCATTTTTTGTTCTAGCGAAATTCCTTCTTCTTCAAAAATAACATTAACCTGTTTTTTGTTTTGTTTTCTCCTTATATTATCCATTATAATGGCCTTAGAAAATTAATAACAAAAAATATTATCTTACTTTAAATTTATTTTAATTATATAATAATATTGAGCATAAGAGAAAAAAATATTTAATTGTAATATTTGTCAACGGCGGTTAACGTCTACTGACCTAAGAGTGCACCGCAATTAGTGCAATTCTTTATTAATTTTGGTGTTTTTGTGATTTTTTTATACTTGTTTGTTTTTTGTTAGTTTAAGTTGGATGAGCCAGTCCAGCTCATCAATTCTTACCCAGATTTTGGTAGAGTCTGACCATGTTGGTGGGTGATCTCTGTTGACTTCTCTGATGAGAAGTGCTTTCTCTCTTTTTAGTCGGCAGAGGTATCCTCCTCTGCGTTTTATCTTTTTTACTAATGGGACCGTAATCTGTTCTCTTTGCTTTCGTTGTTTGCGCTTCTTGTACTCCTCTATTGTTAGGGGTTGTGGTCCCGGTTTTCCCATGTTCTACCTCTATTTGCTGCTGCTGGTATTGATGTTAAGCAGATCTGTTGTCTAGTTGTTGTTGCTGGGATAACAAGTCATTTTTCAATTATTTTATTGCCTCTTGGCCAGGCGGACATCTTCCAATTGCCAAACAAAAAAAATCACACTTCAATTCAAAATTAAAACAAAAACATACGTACAAAGCATGCGTGACAATGAAAATAAACAACGAATATGTACATCAAACTATCCTTATCTCACACTTGTGCTCCCACAACAAAACAAACATAATTACAATTCAGTTCAAAATTAAAACAAAAATCCAAAACATACATACAAGTTTCCGCGCCAACATAATAAACTACGAGTATGGACATCAACCGACCGACATCTACAAACCATCCAGTACCATCGTCACTTCACACCTTTGGTTAAAACAAAAATGTAAAACATACATACAAGTTTGCGCGCCAACATAAACTACGAGTATGTACATCAACCGACCGACATCTAGAAACCATCGAGTACCCCGTCACTTCACACCTTTTTGAAGTTAAAACAAAAATCTAAAACATAAATACAAGTTTGCGCGCCAACATAATAAACTACGAGTATGTACATCAACCGACCGACATCTAACCATTCTTATCTCACACTTATGCTCACACAACAAAACAAAACATCACATACATCTACAAACCATTGAATACCCTCGTCACTTCACACTTTTGACCTTATTTTAAATTTTTTCCAAAAATTACAAAATTTTTGACTTTAATTACCCAAATTTTACAATTTTAATTGTCATAGAACCGGCAGTATCTAACTACTATCAGATGCAGCGCAGTGATGCATTTCCTAACAGGCCCTTTACTTCAATCACACAATATTCATGTTACAATTTTCTTTGACACAAATGATTTCATACAATCAAACAATTTAATGCTCATTACTGCTGACCAACAAAAAAAAATTAATAAAAAAACTCAATTAAAGTTCACTGGCTTAAAAAATTAAATTCTTAAAAGTATTTAGCGCAAACAAAAAAATCGTGCACCAAAGGTTTCCTTTGGAGCTCAGTGTGTGATTTTTTGTTTTGTTTGATTTGTTGTTAGCCCACGTAGAATCACCATGTGCTAATATGATTTGAAGTTAAGTCTTGGTAGAATCACTAAGACTAGTCTAGCAATCAAGAAAGTTAATTTTTGTTTGCCATAATTTCTTTATTTTTGCCAGTCTTTTATACAATTTTAATTTCATACGTCTATATTAAAATTACTAACAATGTACATTTTCAGCACTTGTCATAAAGCCTGGTTTTGCATTATATCAATTATTTTAATTACTTACAATTACAATTACAATTACTTTAATACTATTTTAAAGGCTGAATTAATTGTATGAGTATAAGAATGTCTAAAGGTAAATGACTGGTTGCAATATGTAACTTATCAATTTGTAAATAAAACTTGGTTAATGAACTTAGAATACAACATAAGCAGAATTTACATTAAATATATTTTTATAATAAACCATTGGTTAAATGAACTTAAAATACTACATAAACAAAATTTTATATTTGTTATAATAAAAAAAGGAAGGTATTCCTTTAAAAATACATACAACTTCTAATAATAATAAAAGTAATATAATGAACTAATGTATGTATTAACAGAGTAAATAAAATACATACATTGCTTATGCTAAGATATATATATATATATATTAAATATATAAACATATTTAACTAATTTATTGTGTTTGGTATTTCCAGAAAACTATCCATATTTTTACGCATTTGGTTCCAATTTAAATCGCAATTATTTGGATAACTTTGACAGCATTCCAACATTGGAATGGCTTTGCATTCTCAAATCAACGGAATTTTATGATTATGAGAATTGGATTTGTCAGTTTGTTTCAAAAATATATCAGCAATGCAATTGGCCACATTTCCAGGAGTTAGCTGCCAAGGATACACATTTTGCAGAACAATCCTTAATACCATTTGCACGATTATTGCTGCAGTGCTCAGAACATTCCCATATGAATGATATCCTACAAATGTTGGAATATTTCTATGATGAATTCTTGCAACATCACGATGCATCAAGTGTAGGTGAACCTAAAAGCATTTTCAAGGATAAACGTGTTATAAATATGATGCTAAATATGTGTGAATCCATACGTGTCACTAACAATTGGTATTATTATTTTTTTAATTAATGAACTGACGTAAAGTACTTATGAAATGATAAATTTATGTTGCTAGGAATTTGCCTTTGAAACTGATAAATGTTTCGCGGGCCTGTAATTATTGCCAAGCTTATTTCTTATCAATTATATATTTGGAGTTGTGGGCGTTGAATGAAGGAGAACAAGGCCTGGCACCACATAACAAGACTAAAGTGGAGATAATGTCAAATCCGCAATTCCAAGATGTTGCCAGGATGGTAATTTTAAATTACTTTTATACAAAAATCTCATTATTCGCCTTGTTTTTATGCATGTATGTATGATTTTACTTCAGGCCTACGATTCAATTGGTTGTAACGATGCCATTTCTGGTTTTATAAATCCATTAAGTTCTCGCATGGACTATTTAAACCTCACCAATAATTGGTCTGATATTCTTATTGAGTCTAATGATACTTTGTGCAGCAGCAGTGACAATTATTTATGCAATTCAATTTTAAAACGCAATGGGATGTTTAATCTGGCTAATGCAAATACCCACAAATCTTATATAGATTATGAAATATGCTGGCGTTTATGCCGTTGGGATACAGTAGTTGAGGGTCATTCTAAGGTTAATACCCTTAATGATATGGAATATGAATTTGAAAAACATCACTTCAATGCTCTAAAGTGTCTATTCAACAAAGAAGAAAATAATACTCTGGCCGCCATTACGAAGTCCAGGCATTGTATATTAAATATTTTAAAAGAAATCAGTGTGGAATGCTTGCAAAGTGTATATAAGTATATGGCATGGCTTCAATTGCTGCAACAGTCAGAAGATTTCTGTTCGGTAAGTTAGGACAGTTTGGATTTTTTTATAGTTTATATCGCTCTTAAATAATTTTCAGATTCAATTTTCTAAATCTGTGCCAATTGATCATATATTGGAAAAGTGGAACTTGAAATCAGATGATTTGCATTATGGAAACTTTTATTGTAAGGAACTAATATTGTCGCATCAAATATCGTTATTCCAAACAGCGGGTGTACGAGCCAATCGAAAAATTAATGAGTTTTATAAGGTAAATTGAAACACTTGCGCATGCGTAGCATACTGACAAATGAAATGAGTCAAATCAGAAGTGAGAAAGCTACAGCACTTATGAATCTTTAACTCCCACTTATTTCAAACGTATTTTACAAAGAAAATTTTCAAAATATGGGTGCACAAAAAAAGCGACCCATGCCTAATAGGAAGCAGCATCGTGGTTATTAACAAAGTTCCACAAAACTATATACATACATAGTTAGTTGAAGCAAATCAGTCAAGTAATTTCCGATAGAGACGCAAAACTCTTCAAGCTTGACCGCGTTATAAAATACTTGATTGCAAAATACATCACGATGCTTAAGGTACGGTCACACTTAACAAACATTTACCCAAAAAACGTAACCACTGAATACTAATGAAAACCCGTTTGATTCAGACACGAGTTTATTAAGTTAAATAGTTTCCATTAATGTTGGCTTCTATGACATTGTTTATTAGTTATGTCTGAATCAAAGCGTTATTCGTTCGAATTCAGTCGTTACGCTTGTGACCGTACCTTTAGTAATATCAAAAGTTCCAACTTTTTTACCCGTCTGCCAAGAAGTGTTATGTTTTTCGCGCGTTTCTTGTATATATGTACCTTTGTAAATTTCTTTACTACTACGTATCTCCCAAACGGCTGCATGAATTTCAACTATTAAGAAGGTATCGTTATATTTGCCTTAAGAACCCAATTAAAAAAAGATTACAAAAATGTATATAAGTTGTGTTAAATTTAATGAGGAATAAAAAATTTTAAATTTCTTGATAAATGACCTCTCATAAAATTATGTTAATAAAAATAAGTAAAAGTGCTATATTTGACTGTCCCAAATCTGATGTACCCTTCACAAATCATAAAATCTAGACATGCGTAATTTTATGAAAAAAAAATCTTTCGTATCCATTACCAATTAAACTGCAATACACAGTGCAAAACTGCATTTTAAATTCATCTTGCGGACAGAAGATCCCTGAACTTACGATTGCCTTGTTACCATGGCTGAGCACACACAGCAGGGACCTTGTGTAAATACATACTTTACAATTTATCGGGCCTGTTCTGAAAATTATGGTGATTTCAAATCACGTTGTTGTAAAACTAAACTACTAATAGCTGACTTGCTAGTGGGTTTTTATTTTATTTATTTTAAGTTTTAGTCGTTTATAATAGAATATTTTCTTCCAACTCCCAACTTTTTGAAAATCACAGTGATTTGACATGTGGTGATTTGCAGAACAGGCCCGTATGAATTAAATCAAGTGAAACTGGAATATAAGCAATTGACAGAAATGTGCATGGGTATAAGGGTTAAAAAAATGTATATTTATATAAATATGGGATATTCCAAGGCGAAGGACGTGACATTCGTACACTTTTAATTGAGGAAAAAACAATAAAGGAATAGAAAGATCCAATATACATACATATATCTTATACCGTATTCAGACAGACCCCTTAATTGCGCAATTAGGACATTTTATGCAATTAAGGCCTTAATTTATCACAATTTACTATACAATAAGGCAATTAATCAATTGAGCAATTAGTAGTTAATTGTATCACTAATTGCGTAAAACCCGAAATGCAACCCTGGTTTTTGCAGCTGCTGTTTTCTAACATTTAATAGAATGATCAAGCTTTTCGTTTTCTTTTATTTTAAACACTGCTTGTTTTGAAAAGTTCGACATTTCTGTTCTATTCTCATTTGTGAAGTTTTATTTTAAAGCCGAATTTGCATAAATTTTTTAAATATATAAACACGAATATTCACTAAACGAATAAACAATGTTTTTTCAGCTTCAGTCAAATAGCCAAAACAAATATACCATGGTATGTACTAGAGCACTGCACTGAATATTCGAGCAGTGTTTATGAGTAATCTACTCTCAGTAATTTTCTCTTTTGTTTATATGAATTTGACTAAACTGAAAACACATGAGCATGCTCATGGTGTTGTTCGTGCAACGCTCTAGTATGTACCATATAATTGTAGTGTGAGCAACAGAACTAGTATAAGAGTTATTGTGTGTGCGTGCTTTTCCAAATTACAATACAATTAAAAACAAATAACAATTGCTTATTGTTTTGCTGCTGAGGAACTGTTTGTATCAGTTTTTGCTCAAAAATACTAGTTGTAACAGAAATATATGAAAAAAACACTGGTAAAACAAATATATGATATGCAGATGTTCGTGCGCACGTTCGTAAAGTTGTTTTGTGGCACAGCCAAGGCACACATTCGTATTGGTTGTAATTTTATTTTTGTATTTGCAGCTCATGTGTTTAGTTTATCATTTACTCACATACATATGTATGTATGTATGTGAAATTTTATTTTTATTCATTCCAGCGTTGCCACCAGTGGAACAGAAAATTACACACTGCAAACCTAAAACTGTGCAAAACCGAATGAAATAGTGCTATTCAGAGATAACCAAGTACATAGATATGTATATCGCTTATTTACTTCAACGAAGAATAAATTACCACTTTCATCTTTACATCGTGTAAAAATTTCACAAAATATTCCTCAAATGAGGCATTTGAAAGAAGTCTTCAACCTATTTTTCATTATTTAAACTCATTTAACTAGAAGTAAATGAGCGATATATTGTCGGCTTAGAGTGTAAACCTGTTTAATCAATCCGACCAAATTTTACAGGATAGACAAATAACATTTTATGTACAAAGCTTAAAAATTAGGGCCTTAAATTAAAATAAATATCATAGTCAGTTGATGCGGTGTCATATATTGTAAAAAGTTGATTTGAAAGATTTATACTCAAAGCCGACAATATGTACATATGTACGCATTTACATGAAACTATTTATTCCAATTTCTTTTTATAGTTTTAGGCTCAAAATTTTCACAGCAATCTTAAAATTTATGTGTTAGCTGATAATTTGTTTCTGGTATCAGTTTTTATTAAGTCCAGTTTACTAAAAAACTTTCATTAGATGCGCTTAAGAATGGTAGTACCACAACATTTAAATTAATAAAAAGAACATCGCCAGCACAGTTTCTGCTTTGAAAAATTTTAGATCAGTAAATTTCAACATCTAATTCATTGTATAGATTAAGGTCTTTGTGATCTAAAAGTGCATGTTCACGCCACCCATTATCTAAGTTTTGATAGATTAGCTTATCAAATGGAAATTGATTTTTAAAAATCGCTAACGACTATACATATGTATATAGCTAAACCAATATAAACTTAATTTTTGAACAAAACGTTGCTCGTTTTTATTGTCGACGAAAAATAACTCATTTTGTTTAAAAAAAATCAGGGGGAAAATTACGGCATTCGATGCGATTCGAAATTTGAAAACATTTTCATATAAACTCTATTGAATTATTTCGTTCGATAACGAATGCCGTGATTTGCCCCCACCTTTATGTAATTATAAAAAAATTGCAAAACTTTCAATTTGCACAAAAGTGGAGATTCGCCTTTGAAAATTAAATTTCCATTAGTAAATGGTACAAAGGAATATTAAAGGAAGTGCAATATAATACATTATTATTATTATATAATATTTTGTAGATTTTTCATCCAATGCAGACAGCATTGACTCAGTTATATTTGAATGATTTTCAAAAACTTCCAATCTTAAATATAATTTCAATACTTCAATTGATCTGGAGAACATTCAATGTAAGCTTTTAGTGATAACAATTGTATGGCTTTCTTATTGGAAATATTGGAGTTTACATATCCTTAAAATACTAATGTTATACCTAATATGATCTCAGATTTCTTAGGAAATCTTCAAAACATGCTTAGTATAATTTGGGATACAAATTTTGTTACACTTTAACTAAGATCAATATTGATTTGTTTCTATCTTTATAATAAACTTTGCCTGTAGAATTTTGTATCATATTTCGATTTTGTCTTAAGTCTATTAGACCCAAGTGAGCTGGACCTCTAGATTTTTCATTTCTTTACCAACAGCCTTCTAACCTAAGTCTACTTATGATGTTGTCGCTTTTAAGCAAAAAATATGAATGCCGTTAAAGTCAAATAGGGCAAAATTACACAAAAAATTTATGGTGCAAAAATAGTGCAAAGTATTGTAAATAGCACAGATTTTGCACAGAAAGTGGCAACGATGATTCATTCATTCGTCAGCCACGTACATTTTTTCTCAACACACCATAATGTACTTATGGTAGAAGCAGTTTTATGTATCTTATTTGTTTTAGAAAAACAAATACAAAGAAATGTGTTTTTCTCATTTGCTCTTTGACCAACCATACAATAATTGCTTAAGCTGAAGGTCCATACCATCCGTTCTATGCATATGCGTTGTATGCGTTTCTATACGTTCTCTTCGATTATAAGTTCAAGTTACATGCAATACGTTTTATGTGCCAAATATTTTTGTTGTGATCAGCTGTAGTGTGAATATTTTTAAAAATAAAAACAGTTCTTGCAAAAATGGAAAGTGAAATTGTGATTTTAAATGAATTCACTCAATTCATTGCGTTTATCTATATAATATTTTGTAGAGGAGTAGGCTTTTATTATACAAAATTTCGTAATTTTTCACAGCTTCAATTAGCTTCTCCTCCATTGCACTTGCTTAAATAATAATAAACACAACAGAGATGACACTCAGTACACAAAAGCAATCGATAACTAGAATGCAAATTTTGTTTTTGAAATATTTATGTTAAAAACTGATTTTAATATATTTTATTCTTGAAAATAGTTATAATCTTTATTACAAAATATTTTTCATTTATTATAAACTTTTTTATAACAAAAAAACTTAAAATTTAAATCCACCACACTAACGTTTTTATCGATATCATTGAAAATATAATATAATTTGCCATCTTTCGCTTTCAAAAACAGCTGACGTTTTTTCATGGTGCATGAGACGGATACAAAAGTAGAAAGTAGATCTACTTTATCCGTCCTATGCGTCTATACGTTCTTTGCGTTTTGTTCTGTAACTTGCCACATAAAATTACTTTGATTCTACTTTTTTGACACATGCATAAAACGCAACAACGCATTGAACGGATGGTATGGACCTTCGGCTTTAAGAAAAATCAACATTAGCAACTAGTAACTGAAACGCAAAATAACATATTAGTTCATACCAGCACCAAAAACACGAAAAACTGGTGCAAACACTTCTATCTGTGCAATGTTATAGTCTGAAGACAGTATTAAGTGTTTTAAAGCAATGAAGGAGTAGTCTATTTAAATGTCAGTCGTTAAGCAGCTCTGGGTCGGGGAACATCTCTCGCGTCATCGTAATTATTTCTTAAGTGTGGTCAGGTTTGTGCGTGTTGTTTGGCCTTCGAGAGTTTTTCGTCTCGCTCGCACTGGTTGACTGATCTGCCACGTATAACCGTATAATCTTGCGGTTTTTTGTGGAATTTCTTTAACAACCACGTTAGCTTCTTCCTATGTGAAGGGATAGGTCGTGTACAGTCAGTCACAAAACCTTTTAAAATACTGTTAATACCATCTTGGGCATATGGTCCACCTTACTCCGCCCATATTTGTGCAACACCATATTATGCAAATTTACTTTGCATAAATATGTTTAATAAATAAATAATATATTTAAATGTGTAAAAGCTAAAAGCTTTTTTGGAATGAATGATCAATTTTTCATCTCTAAATTTACAAAAGTCTTGCCATGGTCGTTTTTGTTCTTTACTAATTATGCTTATGTTAGTTAATTTTCTTATTTTTGTTATATTTAAGACAAACTTTTTTGGTTTGTTACTATTTAGTTTATTTATTTAATTTTTACCACAGCCCCATGGTTAATAATTGTAGTTGATTTTAATTATTATTGTTCGAACTTCATTTCTTTCTATATTTATGATTTGAACGGGCTAAATTTAATCGTAATCGCTGTCCGTGTCCGATAAAAACTGATATTGAGTTGAGTGTGTGATTCCTGTTGAAGGGATATCGTCTAGAGTACCTTATAGTGAAGAATTCATGGCATTTTTAAATTAAGTGGAATGCGTGCTTCCTGCTGAAGGTGGTAAACTATTTTTAAAAAGCAATTTCCAGTTGCAATATATATATGTATTTTCCCTGCACTCTGTGTTGTTAAACGGTTCCTTTTTTGAGTGAATGCTATGGGTGCTAAAGGCAAGTTCAGTAGCAGCTGAAGTACAGCAAGTTGTTAAAATTCGAACGGCTAATTTGCTATATATGTATAACAGCTATATTACAGCAGGAAAACCGCGTGAAGTTTGTTTGGTTATTGGTTTGTGACACAATATATTCAAAATACATTATGTCTGCAGCAAACCAATAACCAACCTACGATTTAGCTTAGTTAGCAAACAAGAGTCACCTGGCCGCATTTAAAACGCATTTAAAAGATAAAATTTTAATTGTTTTCTCATTTTTATCGATTTTCACAAGTTCCCGTTTTTGACAAACTAGGTCCCTTTCTCGGAGAAGGTCACGAAATATTTCGAAATAAAAAACAGAGAAATAAATACTGTTTCTGTTAACGGATACTTAAAGTTAAATATCGATACATAACAAAATATATATCGTCAAGTATGAACCCCAAATTATCTAAGGTGATACTTGAATAAAATAATTATTTAATTGTGTACTTAATGTATCTTTTAATTGTGAACTTTAGAATAAACAATTCCAAAGTTAGTAAACTAGAGTGACCCTAATGATTCTTACACGAAAGATAATTTAATCGAAAGGTTTTTTGTTGGTGTAAAAGGAAGAAAACTATGTCAGAAAAGTAAACTAATCTGTATCTTGGGAAAAGAGGTTGAACCAAATCCTTGCGTTGAAACAAAATGCCAAAATAATCGTGCAGTTAAATTCGGTGAAACCGATAGAGTTGAAATTAATGAATTTTACTAGGTATTTGTCAAAACTGTTGGCTTAAGGCATGTGTAACAAAGAGAGGAATTAGACGTAAGCGGGTTTCTTGTAGCATAAGAAAAGTCTCATATGAATACTTTGTTAATTTTAGAGGGGAAAAATACAAGGTATTTCAACAATTTTTATTTGTAACGCTTGGAATTTTCCAAATGCCTTTCCGATATAAGTATAATAAAACACTTTATAATATTTAAATAATACTGTTTATAATAATACGAGTGCCTATTTATTACCAAATTAATATTGTTGTTTTTGCTTTTGGTAACCTAATTGCAATGAGATTAAAAAAATGCAAAATTTATAAATTTCTTTTTCTATTCGATAAAAAAACACAAAAAGAAAAATATCGTAAGCGACAAAATTTTTTAAATTCCTCCATTAATATGAAAAAAAATTATCGTAAGCGGCATAACTAGTGCCAAATATGAAAATACAAAATTTCTTTTTGCTCCCAATCACTGGCCAGGATTGGGATTATCACAAACTGCATTAAAACATTTTCAATTTTATCCATACATTTGGAAATAATCGAAAAAAACGCTCTCTCTTTCTTCGCGATTCAATTCAATTCAATTTCTTAAAATTAACAAAATTAAAAAAACGCAATAAATGTTTATAAGTGATTTGTTGTTTGTTTTACATAAAGTTTTTATTCGTACAATATGATATCTGAAAATTACAATTTATTTATTTTCTTTAAATTTTTAGTGCTTGCCAAGCGATACAGATTTCAATCGCTTTGGTTAATTACCTTTGTTGTTTTTGTTGTATTTACTGTGGAGCGGCAATGCAAGTTGTTGGTATTTTAAGTAGTTGGAAAAAATAATTTTGACAATGTTGAGCAATCCGTTGTTGCTTTGCCTTTGTTTACGTAAGGGAAAGCAAGATCGTTAAGTGTAGCAATATTTACATTACGATAGTTTTATTACTTCGGAAAATATTTGATTTAAGTGCAACGGCACTAAAAAAATAAATTGGTTGGTCGATAACACGTTTGCAATTTGTTTACATTGTCAGTGCCATTGACTTTGTCTGCGGTTACAACTAACATCAGTACAACATTCGTTTACCAAACTTTTAATGTTCTCATAACATTAAAATGATAACGCCGAATCACCGTCCTCCGACTCTTGTTTTCAATGTTGTCACAACACTCTAAATACAAATTTTTAAGGTCGTCACAATGAAAATTTCCCAATTAAAGTAAAATTTTTGTATTTACGGTGTTGTAGTGGCATAGAATTATTGTAAACGGGGTATTGGGAAACTAACGTCGGATTTTTTAAATACAGTGTTGTAGTGGACGCGGTATTTGCAAGCGTAAGTCATATTTTTGTGTTTACAGTACTGTTTACAACAATTTTGAACGAGTCGTAATTTTGTATTTACAGTGTTATGGTGGTACATATTTTTTGGTCAAAGTCACAATTTCTGCCTGGGTGGTTATACGTAAGTTTCGTTGACTTTTTCAAAAAATGTCTTCAATATCAGAAGTTGTGGCAGAGATTCGGGTTTTGCTATTGGCTGTTTGTGGAAGTATGTACGTAACTCGCGTGATGGCAAACTCATCACCTAGCAGAATACATTTAATTACTTCAATTACCTCTCACAATTAGCCGGTTTAAAGAAAAACGATCAAGGGCCACCACGACTAGCTTTGTGAGCACACTTGCAATTAAATCGATAAGCAACACTCTGAGTTCACCAAGTTAATTCAGTTGAAATATTTTTCTTATGCGTACACTCCCAAGCCTCCAACCAAAAAATTTTAGTATATAGTTTTGCTATAAATTCCTTTTTCAAGAGCAGGTTTGCAGTTTGTTGTGTAGTTTTTTATTAAGAACTGGCAAGAAGAAAACTAAAATTTATGATATTTACATGTCTTGCAAATATCAATATTTAACAGATAGGCACAAAGTAGACCAGAGTTGTAATAACTGACGTATGCAAAAAGCTAAAATCATTTTTGGTGCAGTCACTGCGAGAAAGGGACAACTGTAGTATATTTGTTATTACGATGTTAACAAAATATTCAAAACAAACAAGAGAAAATATGTACTTTGTGAAACGAACACGTGTACATACATCCATACATACATACACATTTACAAAATTAAATTAAAAAATTTGTTGAATTGAATTAAAAAAATAGAATGTGAAATAGATTAATGGTATTAAAAAGTGATTTAAATTTGTTTACAAATGATTACTGATTTAACTTTAAGCATTTTCATTGAACAATTTTAATTTTTACCTTTTGTTTACAAAAATCACACAGCAAATGAGATCACAAAACATAAACTAAAAATATGTACATTTGAACAAGTAAACGAAGTACACAATTTTACAAAATTAAATGAAAGAATTTGTTGTGTTGAATCAAAAAACAAAATGCCAAATAGCATATTACTATTAAAAACGCAATTAAAAAATGTTTTAAAATGATTGCATATCTTATTTGAAGCATTTTCATTTAAAAATATAAATTTTTACCATTTATTTGCAAAAATCGCCAAGCGAATGAGGTTACAAAGCGTAAAATGAAATTAAGCTAAAAAATGCAACCACGAAAGAAGGTTAAAGAATGCGCAGTGACTGCAAGAACGAGACCTCTGAAAACACAAATTATCTTCCGTCTCGTGACATCTCTGTATATCCTCTGTGACATAGGGCTAAATAGTCCATGGAATAATAAGAAGAATGGCATTTTTGCTTTTACGCAATCGTTAAAAAAAGGTTCCGCACCAAATGCAATGAAGTTTGGAGCTAGAATTTTTAGATGTCAGTATATAAAATAATTGTTCAGATTTTGGTTATTCTTTGTTTCAACACCGGCAAATATAATTCATAACGTGAATGCAATTTTTACTTTAAGGAGGTATTGGAATTTTTCGCTCGTGGTTTATTGAATTCAAATTGTAAAAAAAAAATTGGAAGGTTTTAGAACTTGATTCGGTGCGAAATAATTTTGTTTCAAACTGGCCTAATATATCGGTTTTTATAATCAGTATAATATTCCCCACAGCGTAGTGGCTGTCAAGGTTTTAGTCAGCGGAAAGTTATATGCCTAATATATGTACACATCTGTAAAACTTTGCAGCCAAAATTTAAAAATATTCTTTAACTTAACATGTTTATTTCTAGGAAAATCCCATCGGGAAGTGTTTGCTGAAGTGTGTTCGAGATTGTAAAGCTGCTGGAGAAATGAATTTAGCTAAACGTTATGTTGCCATATTAAATACTATGTCAATCGATAATGTGCAACTGAAGGTAAATTTTCTAAAGTTTTGGTTTAAAACTTATGATTTATTAATCATGATTTATCAACTTTTTCTAAATTTTACAAGGTCGCTTCCTTTTTGGAAGACGTTGATATTTGCATGAAAACAAATAAGCCTGAAATAACTAAATCTATTCTTCATCATATATTCAAAAATAAAGAATTTCAATTTTGTCTACAACGCGTCACAGCAATGCAAATGAATGGCGAATATTTGATGGAAACTAATACGGAAACATTTGATATTGTTTTGAACAAATATTTTCTTGGTTCCTTAGAAACATTAAAGAAATTCGGCAGCACTAAAGAAGCGATCTTGCAGAAATTCCCCAATCTCTTTCAGTTAAATGAATTTGCCGAATTTGAAGAAAAAAGTAAGAAAAGTGCGTATGAGATAATTGCTAAATATGCAGATAGAGAATATACTCAGGTAAATACAGGCAAATATTTATAATAATATAAGAAATACTAAAGTGTGTTTATTTGACATAAGTTCTTTATTTAATTTGAAAACGTTTGCTTGAAATTAGCTTTTTTTACTGTGCTCGAATTCGCAACTTTTTTTGTAACAAGCGGGGGTCTTGTAACCGTATTTCCAATTTGAATTTTTTTAAAACGAGCGCTAACCTAAAAATGGTTAGCACCATTGGATTCAGCGTTCTCGAATTAGGTTTACCCACCAGGCCCGCCGCTTGTAACATTTTTTAACTAGCACAGTGGTTTTATTGGGTTAAAGTCTACTGACGTTACTAAACGAAAAAAAAATCAGCAAAACGTTTCTATCTATAATAACTATATGTAAATTTCATATTATTTCTGTTATACAGTTAAACACCTACATAAATTCTGAGGATTTCAATATCAAACGTCAAATTATGCAGTTAAATCGTCAGACTGCCAATAGTGTTGGTCGCCAAACTCGTGATCGTGATAAGCAAATAAGTGCAAATTTTATGAAAAGATTTTCTAACATCGATGAACAAGAAATACACTTAATAGAAGAAAAGCGTACCTCTTATTTGTGTGTTGCTATTGAGAATTATATTAAATTTACCTGTCTTGATGCGGCAATTTCGAGCCCCATTATTTATCGCATAATTGGTTTGTGGTTTTCTAATAAACAAAATCAGACATTACGCACTAAAATCCAAGAAAATATTTCTTCAGTGCCCAGTTATAAGTTTATTTGTGCCTTAAATCAAATGACTGCACGTTTGAATTCTAAAAATACCGAGTTGATTGCTCTACTTAAAGATATTTTTATAAAATGCGTTCAAGATCATCCACATCAAACGCTTTATCAACTGTATCCCATTGTTTATGGATATATAGATGGAACAGAAAACAAAACGGACTATCGTTCAAAAGTTGCACAGGATATCATATCAAAAGCTAAAAATAAATTGAATGCTAATATTATAAAACAATTGGAAAGTGTTATACCAGGTAAGCTCAATAATTTCGAATTACAATAATTTATAATTGATATTAAAGTTATTTAAAAATTATTCGTGTTCATTTACTTTCCTAGCAGAACTTTGCAACGAAAAAGTAAGGCAGAAACTTACAAAATTAGTCTCTCAGGCACGGAAAAGTACCTGAATGCTTTAGTTGTAAAAACTTGCAAGACAATCATATCAGAACTATGGATGAGAATCATGATACAATTGTCCTTTTTCTGATGTATTTTGGATAATCTTGTTTGATAATATTTTGAATTACAACATTTTTATAAATTGGCATTTAATTTGAAATACTTTTCACAGTTTCATGTATTATGTACTACTTTTATGCATTTTTCATTATTTTTGAATTCTATTGTAACAAATACAAAAATGCCACTTACCATCTCTGATCGAATATGACAAACAAAATTCTTTGACCCTAAAATTATATGTGTGACTTATACCCGTATTCTAATAAATTGTGACATTTTTTTGTCAGAGAAATTTGTCAAGTTTCTTGTTATGTATTTTTAAATAAAATTGTGATAGAGTTCTGTTGTTCATATGACAAGAGAAAGCTTAAAAAGCTCGAAAAGCTTTCAACATACTATGGTGAGATTTATTTATGTATGTCAAATTGAAAACTATCAGCCCAATCATGAATATTCCCTCGGAATTTATTGCGTACGTAAAATAATTTTCTCGAGAAAACATTCCTCCAATCATGAATTTTTTGGGAACAAAAAATAGTAATACGTGGCATCACCGCATTACGTTGTTTTGCTTGTTTGTTGACATTTTGTTTCTCCACTTTTTTGAGTGAGAGAGTAAACAAAATTATTAAAATTCACCAACTTGACAAAAAATATGTAAAAATAACTTTATAAATGATTTATTTGGACATTATTTGTGTTTTTCCACATAAAAGAACTATAAACTACAAGTTTATGTATATGAATTGTGTTTTAATGGAGTATTAAATATGTTATTATATAAACTCTCTTCTGTTTTGCAAGGGAAAGATTTTTTGTGAAAAAAGCAAGTTGAACGGCGTTCATAATACCTACTTTTTTCCGGTTAGTTTTCTTATTCCCGCATTTGGTAAAAAATGGGAAAAACAAATTCATGATTGGAGAAAAGGGAAAAGTGAAAAAACTCGCACGGAATTGTTATTCATGATTATTAAAAAAATAATAATGAAAAAAATTTGTAAAGAAATGTAGTTTTTTATGACATGAGACGGGGTCATACATAGGTTCGATAATACTAGCAGAGAGTAGTAAAACCCTCTACCAAACTAATTTTGTTAGCATCTTATGCCAAAAAAATAGTTTCTTAAACTTTTTTTTGCAAAAATTGAGGAAATTTTTTTACTTTTTTCAGAATTACTTGCAGGGACTCCTAATTTTTTGCTTACAATACTTGGGAAAATTGTATATACGGTAAAGCTGGACAAATTCTGTGAACTCATCAATATAATCTGAACGTATCCAGATGCCCTATTTACCTCATTAAGACCACTTTGTACCTTGAAAATTTTAGTTTTTACTTTTATTGCATTTTTTCCTTTCTTTGATATTGTTGCATTGCTTGTGTTGCAGAGTTAAGTATTTACTATTTTTTTAGGTTTTGTTGTTGCTTTGTCAAATATTGGTCGTGAAAAGTTATTAAACTTTATAAGTTATGCTGAAAAGATTGAAAACAAAATATTCGTTCTTCTATTTTTTCAAAAAAATTGGGTTTGTTTGCACAAAGTGTTACTGAAGCTCGGCAGAAATGCGTGTACTTGATTATACGGATTTGAAAAAAATGAATCGAAAAATAAGATAATATAAATAAGATGTTAATATTTTTTCAATAATCACCCTTTTTTCTCTTTAATTCTCACACCTAAAGAGTAAAATAAAAGGAAAATTAATAAATTTTACCTTTGTTATGTGCTTTTCATAAGGTGACAAATTTGTTATATATAATTCATGACAATATTTTTCAGAATACCACAAATATATAAATAGTCATTCACCTCAGTTTTGTTATAATTTTGTCACTGTCACAGAGGTTAGACCACGGGTATTAATCAAAGACAAAAAATAAATTAACAAAATATGCTTTCATTTTACATACATATGTACATATACATATGTGCATATTTTTTTTTAATAAAGAAATGCTCATTTTTGAGTTTTCCTCAGATATTTTTCATATAATTAATTTGAAAACAAGACACAGAACAGCTGTTTGGATAATTCATGCAAGTAAAAATCTCTCTCTGCAAACTTCTTGAGTTAATGAACACTATCCACTAAAGGCAGAATAAGAGTCGGCAGTTAGCCGACTATAATGAAATGTAACTGCAACGGTAAAAAACAGCTGATCAATATACTTATTTAAAAATTAATGAAAATGGTTATAGAAATGTAATGTAACGCAGGCGGTAGAATCTGTAAACTTTCACATAATAATATCAGCCGGCTAACTAAGCATTTACCCGACCGTAAATGTTGAACTGTAAATATGTCAGCTGATCTAATCTGTTACATGAAAAGCAATGAAAATGCTTACCTGACTGAAATGTAACGTCGGAACTTGCAGAAAATATAATTTCATGTATATATAATGGGAGTGTGGCACAGCCCTTTTTGGTACGTTTGTTTCTTTTGATATTATAACCTTTTAAAAAGTTTAATTTATATGTGTATGTCAGTTTGACTCGTAGCTTCATTCACTCATTATCCAGACGTCTGGATAAATCCTTCCCTGTGACTGATATCAGTTTAAATTTTACTCTCATTTTAAAATATCATTATAAATTGCTATAGACATATGTAACTTTTTTTCTAAGTAAATCTTATTACATTAAGAAGTGATCGTACATTAAATTTTAAAGTATTTTATAACTGAAGCAATAATTATATTATATGAATATAATGAAAAATCGAAAGAATTATGAATAAACAACCGGACAATTCACCAACTCAAAAATTATCTCCAAGGCGTTCTTATATAGTCTATTAAAGATAGCAAAATGGTTTTAGAATAACACATTGAAAACGTAGCGTTCGAAATTGGGGTTGTGATTTATCAAAACTTCTTCACAGTATTGTAAACACAAAAATATGACTTAACGTTTTCAAATACCGCGTCCTTAGTAATGCTATACCACCAGAACACTGTATTTACAAAAATCCGACGTTAGTTTCCCAATACCGTAAATACAAAAAATTGACTTTAGTTTCCCAATACCCCGTTTACAATAATTCTATACCGCTACAACACCGTAAATACAAAAATTTGAGTTTAGTTCCCCAAATACCCCGTTTACAATAATTCTTTACTTCTTCAACTTACGGTGAAGCGGTAAAGAAGTGACTTAAGTTGGCTAATTTACATTGTGACGAAATTATATATTTGTATTTAGAGTATTGTGAAAACATTGAAAACAAGAGTCGGAGGACGGTAATTCGGCGTTATCATTATAATGTTATGAGTACATTAAATATTTTACTGATGTCAGTTGTACCCGCAGATAATCGTAGCAACGTCGAGCTCTTGTCTTTTTCTGCCTGGGAAGTTTCATATATAAATATTTGATTTAAAATGTTTCATAAAAAATTTTCTTAAAATGGATTTCATATACATTTAATTTTTTCTGAATATGGATGTACATAAATATTTACAATAATTAAAAAAAATTACTTTATTGTTTCGAAAACTAGCAAATTAAATATTTTTTTAATCACATGAAACTGAAAGTTTTTTTAATTTTCATTTTGCGGCTAATTTTAACAAGTTCTATTTAGGAATGCAAAGTGCAAAGTTATAAGACAGAAATGCAAAGATGTTCAAACGTTTTTAGGAACACTTTGCACACTCACGCAAAGACCGCAAATACTTTACAAATAGTGTAAGGAATTTACAAAGAGAGCAAAGTCTTTACAAAAATTTACAAAGAATATTGTGGAACAGAAACACTTATCACTTTGCCAAAAATTGCAATTTGATAAGTGCAAAGTGAAAAGTTAATAAGTTTTTTGTGGAATAGGACCCAGGTCTAACTATCTTCATGTTCTCTTCATCCACTTTGCCCAGTAATATCAAAATTGGCTAAAACAATCTAAATTTCGTCCCTACATACCTCTCCCATATTGTTAAATTTTGCAGGAGTCAAAAATTATATTTTTACTGTGCCAAAGAATTTCACCTTAATATATATCCGTGGTCGGCGAGTTAAGAGCGCGCCCCTTGAAACATGTTCTTCTATTACGTATGTGTACACTTGTATTGATAAGAAATAAACAACATTATTCAGTCTAGGTTAAACTTTCAACCAAACAAATTTGTGTATCGCATACTGTTAATATATAAAAGAGTCAAAATTTTCAATTGAAATATTTATCCTCTATACATACTAACATACTCATAGTACAATGCTTTTTGCTCTGAAAAAGTTGGCATCACTGTAAAAAGATACTAAAAGCAAAATACAAATAAGTACAATATTTATAATTGTAAATTATGAGGCGATGCCCACAGCAGTCATATTTTTTTGTTTTATAACTTTAAAACGTGTTAATTTATGAGTATCATTTAAATACTTTAATTATTATTACCCATTTTTTATTTAAATTTTTTATTACATATTTTTCTTTAGCTCTGATTGATTTTGCTAATACCGAGATATCAGCTGAAAACAAATTAACTTCCATCAGCTTGAGTGATAAGTTAAAAAAACAAAAAAACTTGGATGCCATTCATTGTCCAACTATCGATTTGCCGTTACGAATTGATTTGAAATATTCCATTACGAGTAAGCAAAATTGTTAAAAGTATGAATTATACGCTGTTTTAAATTTTTTATTTTATTAAGGCATTATAAGATGGGATCAGCAAGTTTCTTTAGTGGGTGGAATTAATGCCCCTAAGAAACTCTTATGTCTTTGTTCCGATGGCAGAATAAGGCCTCAATTACTAAAGGGGAAAGATGATCTACGGCAAGATGCTGTGATGCAGCAAGTTTTCTGCATGATTAATGATCTTTTGAAACAAGAACCGGCCTCAGTAGAGCGCAAACTTTTGATAAGAACCTATAAAATCATACCGCTCTCGACGAGAAGTGGTCTCTTGGAATGGTGTGAAAATACAGTACCAATTGGTATTTATTTGACAGCAGCTCGCAAAAAATACCGACCTAAAGAATATAGTGTAAGCAAATGCCGGCAATTGGCACATGTAAGTTAAAATTCATACCACAAAATAATATTTGATCAATTAAAAGAAACAAAACAATTTTACTTTTGCCCTATACATCGAGTGGTTTTAACAGCTGCGATTGTTGATTACAAAATTATTCCGCTTATGCATGCGATTTTAAAGCATCGCTTAAAAAATAATCATGAAATCATTTTGTTCTATACGAAAATTATTGACAACGCAAAATATTATACATTCCACGGTAGGGCGTGTAGATTTTGAGAAAGTTTTTTTTTTGTTGCGAGGTTTTTTGCTTATTCATAAACTTGGTTTGGTAAATTTTCGTTCGTAAAAAGTGATGATTTGTTATAAACGTCAAAGGCGATTTTTTTAAATGAACTTAAACTATTTTATTTATATTTTTCATATTAATTAACAATAAAAAACATCGAAAAATTAATTTAAAATTCCTTAAAAAAAATTTCATCAAATCTTGCTTGGATTCATCCCTAGACATCATTATTCGGCTTGCTTCATGAACTCCAATGAATCCGTATTGTTTCTCATGTATGTACACCTTGCCAGAAGCCTCTGCTAGTTTTTTTACACACATCTGCATTGACTGCAAATAACATGGCAACTTGCATTAGCTCTTCAACAAACCTTTTTATATATGATATTTTAAGTTTACTCTTATAGCGTAGACAGACGACAGCTTAATTTGCATTAAAAGCTCATTAATGTGAACTAAAAATTTACCCGGACGGACGACAGTATTTGCATTTAGTAAACAGCTAGCAAAATCTTTGCATACCTTTCGTACCACACATTTCCATTATTTTTTGGAAATCTTAAAATATAAAAAAATTAGAAAAAAATAAGCAAATTAACTAGCATGTGCATAATTAGTAAATAATAAACGGCAATGGTAAGACTGTTGTAAATTTAGAGATGGTAAATTTGAGCTTTCATTACAAATTGAAATACGCTGAATCAAAACAATTCACATATTCCCTTTGCAAAAAAATTTTCGTATATAAAGCCTGGTAATCTGTTCACAATTTCGTGCAAAATGCTGTCAAACTGCATATAAAAGTATTTGGTATGAAATATTTGCGAAATAAATTCGCAAAAGTAGTACTCTGTTCTTGTTGTGATAAACACGTAAAGTCATGTCTTTCCATGCAAAATTAGTCTGGCATCATTTTAGTTTAGCTGCGAAACAACATGAGCAGTGCTTTTTTCGCACGGAATTTTAACAATGTTGCATACTTTCAAGCATAAAAGCAAAAAATTTATAACAAAAACCGCGAGTTGGGATACATTTATTACATGTCAAATTTTTCATGCGAAATAATCAAGGTTTTTCGCAATTTGTAACAGAGTACCAGGCTTAAGACAGAAATCTACATCAACTGATACCACACAGTGGACTAAACGAAGAAGAACGCTGATAAAGAAGGTTTAGTGGCCTTCGAAAACGGCTAGGTGTTCCGTTCAACTATGTGTTGTTGTCACAATATTTACAACTAACTTTCATGTTATTTGTTCAATTCTCGTTGTACCTTCATAGTGAACTAACGTCATAGCGGAGTTTTTTCTTACATACATTCTAAACAAAACAATATCATAAAAAAAATATTCGTAATACATATTATTAACTTTGATAAATAAGCTTTAATTGCTTTGTTAATATTTTTTTACATAGTCATAAATAACAAAAACAAAAAAAACGTAATCAAAAAAACAAACAAACAAACAAAAGTGCCCTTGTGGAATACTCGATATGAGTACCTCAAAAACAAATAAATGTGAAGTGAGTTATAACGGCAGAAATTCCTATTTTACTGTGAGTTCTGATGCTCATAATGATAACAATAAAAATAAAAAATCTGATGATAGACTTACTGTGAGTTCGGAAGCTCTTAATAAAAATAAAAAATCTGATGATAGACTTTTTCTAACAACAAATCCACTTTTTCGACAGCGATCAACTTCGCTTTTTCCAACGCCTACTAGTGATTCTTTAACATTACAGTTGCCTAGTACTTCGTCAGTTAAGCCATTGAAATCATTCGCTTCGGGCTGTTCATCACCTAACCAAGTTATCACTACAGATAACAGTAGCTCAAAACCAAAGGTACCAGTCGGAATGGACAGATATATAACCGTGGTAAAGCGTGGGCGAAGCCCGAATTCTAAAATGTCATCTGTTCAAAAGATGTCTAGGGATAACAGCGCATCATCCACGAATCGCCAAAATCGTTTTTCATTATTGCAAGACGATAACGACAAGACCGCTTCATCATCTCAAAAGTATTTTAAGCCACCACCTATATATGTGAAAATACTGTTCACGTAATTCCAATTAAACGAGGTAATATTGATGAAACTTAAATCCAAATATATGGTGAAAACAATTTCCGAAAAATTGTAAATGATTTTGAAAAAAATAAAACAAACTTTTACACATACCAACTTAAGAGTGCTAAAGGCCTACAGAAAGTACTAAAGAGCATAGATTCATATCTTGAGCCCGAAGAAGTAAAATGTGCACTTCTAGACCAAGGATTTAAGGTAAAAAATGTTACTAATATAATTAACAGAGAAAAGGTCGCCCAACCCCTATTTCGCATTGAACTGGAGCCCAATGACATACAATTGAAAAAAAAATTAAACCCATCCAATTTATAGCGTAAAGTTTCTGTTACACCAAAAAATCACAGTTGAAGAGCCACGTAAGCGTTCAGGTCCTGTACAGTGCCATAATTGCCAAGAATATGGCCATACAAAAACTTACTGCAATTTACCTACAGTTTGTGTTATCTGCGGTGAATTGCATGATACTGCTAGCTGCACTAAGCCAAAAGATCAAGCAGAAAAAAATCAAGTAATTGTGGAGGTAATCACACCGCTAACTATAGGGGATGCCCTGTATATTCTTTTTTTAATCAGACTATGAGTCAAAAACCTAAATTAGCTCCAACCCAACCATAAAACGCGTACTCCGCTTCTTTTCCTCAAGTGATTCAACCAGTTACTTCACGTGCACGTGCACACGTAGCACGCAGTGCTTTTGGCACTAGATTTAGAGCTTTTTAGTTCTTAACAGTGCGGAATTTTTCAACTTGGTGCTTTTTTAAAACCTGAACTACATTGGTGATTTTTCATTGGATTTTGAACTGGAAGCACTAACAACTGAGGGAAGCAATGTCGTGGTTTCTTGATAACGAAAGCTTCGAAAATTGATCATTCTTGTGTTAAAATAATACACCATAATTACAGTTCTCGTTGTACATTCAAAGTGAACAAAGTTTTTCTTATATACTAAAAAAAATAATATAAAAAATATTCGGAATACATATTAACAACCTTGATAAATAAGCTAAAATTTTTTAAATAGTCATAAATAACAAAAAACAAAACCGCAAAAAAACAGAAACAAAGTGCCCTTGAAGAATACTCTGTAAGAGTTCCTCAAAAACAAATAATTGTGAATCAGAAACAACAAAAACACAAAACTCAAACAAAGCGCCCTTGAGGAATACTCTATATGAGTACCTCAAAAACAAAAAAATTTTAATTGATCTGAACGGCCTATTTTACTGTGCCTTATGATAGACTTTTTCTAATGGCAAAGCCAATATTTCGCCAGCGATCAACCTCGCTTTGTCCAGTGACAACTACACAATGTTTATTTGCTCTGTTCATAGCTGCAATAAACTTTTGTGCTTAGTTGTGTAGGTTGTTTTTGTATTGTTGTTTTTTTATATTTGTAAACAGCCGACAAACTGCTGCTGGCTGGTAGTCAGTGTACTAGTCTTGCATTAGGAGGATCGCAGGTTCGAATCCTCGAGTCAAGTCAAAGTATTTTGTATTTTTTTTACTAAAAAGCATTTTGTTTTTTTTAACTAAAACTAAAACTAAAACTTTTCAAACGAATTGTATGTAAAATGACTAGAAATAATGTTAAATTATAATTCAATTCAAGATGGTACATATTTAGTGTGTATCTTAAGAATATTTAAAGGTGTGGCTGCAGAGGTAAGCACGTTCACGCGATGAGTTCCGAGTTCAAATCTTGGACGGGGAAGCCAATTTAATTTATATACAAAAAAAATTTTCTGATGTCTGTTTCAACGCATGTTTAATGCATGTTTTTTATTTAATGTATCTTCATATATGAACTAACAATAAGTATTCAAATCTTAAATCTAAAATAGAATTAGTAGGCCAATGTCGGACATAACTTAGTGATAGTTATTAATAATACAAAGGTAGTAATAGGCAAAAAAAAAGTATTTTCAAGAAGCTTCATCTGGAATGTTTAGTAGTAGAGCCCTTGTATCTCTCTTTTTTAAGCCGATGTGTCCAGTAAAGTTCAAAATATTACGAGCAAGCGGATTAGGATGTGACACGAGTTTTGTTAGATATTTGCCTGCGTATTTTGCAATTTCTTCAGTCACTAGTGGCATATTTAAATCACGATGTATATTTGAATTTTTTGATGAACCATGGAGCCGATGTTATCAAACGTAAAATTTTGTTTTGCCGTCGTTGCATTTTATCAACATTTGAAGCTGAAGCATAGCGGAATTCCGTAGCACCATATTGGCTTTAAAATCGACTTGTATATTAAAAGTTTGCAGTCTAGGCTGATCGTTGAATTTCTGCCAATCAGCCAATTTACCTGAGTTAATTTTAGTTTCATTTGAGTTAACTTAGAGTCAATGTGATGTTTCCATGTAAGCCGTCGATCGAGGTGTATACCAAGATATTTCACATGTGAATGTTGAGGAACAACTTGACTTTAATCCGAATGGGGGAACAAGTATCTTTTCGAAATGTAAATGTTACTTAAACACACTTTTGTTCATTTACCTCAAATCTCCATAAGTTTAACCATAGTTCCATCTGGCTAATGTGTACCTGGAGTTTGCCGGATGCCTCATCAGGGTTTTCGTGCATAATAAGGCAGGCTGTATCGTCGGCAAATGTAGATGTGTGGATACCACTGTAGGTATTTGTGGTAAAATTGTACGAAATTTGGTACAATTACCTTTGCATTGGTACACTGGTACGCTTTATGCTTCAGTGGTACAATTTGAAAAAGTTAGTGCTTTGCATTACAGTAATAATAATTTCTCCTAACCTAGTGTCCTTACTGATCATAAGTACCAAAATTTGCAACATTGGTAGTTTATTCTTATATTTTTCATTTGTTTTGGTAGCACTTGTACCAGTCCTTTATGGTAGGTACAGACTTGGCAACGTGTTTATGCAACTAGGCAAGTTGCATTGTCGGTCGCACTGTGTGTAATCTTGTTTATAGTCGCGTTCGAAATTGATCTCGAAGTTTCGAAAATAGAAAAATGATTTTATGTTTATAGGTCGCATTGTAGGCTGCAGTGTCTGTGTCAAAGTATGCAGCATGTAATATAAACGTGTTGCGGAAACACTTTGCAAAGTGTGTACCCACCATTAGTTAATGTCTTTATGTTTTTGTTTTCATTAAATGTAAAATTGCTATGAGTTCTGATTGTGTATGTTTAGTTAGCAGATGGCTACATTTTGGTACAATTGATGTTAATTTGGTACAATTTTACCATTTTCATGGTACAATTTAAGAATAGCCATATCCCAACACTGGTGAATACTACTGCTCACAGGCATATCACAAGTATAAATCAAATATAAAAATGGCCCCAGTATACTCTCCTGTGGCACACCAGATTAAATACTTTCAGGCATACTCATAAAATGTCCTTCCACAACTGTAAATTTTCGGGCAAGAATGTAACGTTCCAAAAGATTTAGAATGTTCATTGGTAAGTATGTCTTCAATTTCAAAATCAGGCCTTCATGCCACACTTTACCAAATGCCTGAGAAACAACAACAAACAGGGGAGAACGATACTTCTTTTCTTCAAATGTTTTTTTTATAAATTGAACCAATCTATGCGTTTGCTCAATGGTGCTATGCTGGCTTCTAAAACTAAATTGATACCCGGCCTTGGAATCATTTAAACCTTGGCAAGTTTCCAGCAGTGTGGACAATACTTCAGTCGTAAAATGGCATTAAAAATTAATAAAAGGATTATAATTGCAATATGCGGTAAGTTCATCAGCATCTGATTACTAATTCCATCAATACCGGGAGCTTTTTCGGGTTGAGTTCGGCAATTACCCAGCAAAAAAAGAGACTCAAAAAAAGTCATGAAAATGTAGAATTTGCGATCTGGAAGTAGTGAAAATTTCGATCCGATCTAATGATTTTTACATAGGGTTATCATTGCAAGAAGTTCTCTTTTTCGATGCTTGGTCACCGAATTGGAAGCGATATTAAGAACAATTTCCTTTTTTGTGTTCTATGATAATATTTTCATCTAGGAAAAATGGTAAATAGTTACCTATTTAAACAATTCGTTTCTTTTTATACGAATTTAAGCCCGAAATAATGTTTTCATGTAAATTTAAGCAAATAACTTTAAAATTTTAGGATAAAATTAATTCATAAATTTCTTTAAAAAATAATTTTTTTTTTAAATTCTTTTGAGTATTTTCTAACACTATAGAGGAGGAGTTACAAGGTTTTGTATGAATAAAATAAGCTTTTACATGATTTTTTGCTTACTCTTGGCAAATTAAAAATATCGATTTTTTGGAAGCAATGAAAATGTAGTTCCGCCAGAATGACTTCCATTTTTTTTGCTGGGTAGTTTTTTTACATCACACATCTTAAATTTTAAGGGTCGATGGGGTAGAGCAACTTCTCTCGGCAAATTAGCAACACCGGTACATGTGTTTGGTGTAAATACAGATTTTAAATTCTCAGAAAATATGTATGTTACCTTTTTCAGTATCGTTTCTTGCCCAACCTCCGGTAGATGTGCGGAGGTTTTAAGCTTTTTAGCAGCGTGCCACCAAGAGTAATTAGATGATGGTGTGACATCAATACCTTCCAGATAATTTTTACAAGATGCAGTTTTTTCACATGCAAGCAACTCTTGGAGTTGTGCACCCATTAAATCTGATTTTGTGTTGAGGTGATCTGTGCTGTTCCCATTCCCTTCTAACTCTTCTTTTTTCACGTACGAGTCGTTCAACGTCTGTAGAATAAATTTTATTGAACCCAGTATGCGGATGCGAGATAGTGGCATGTTCAGAAGCTTGTTTAATATTATCCTTAAGATTGGCAATGTAAGATTCAATATCATCGGATGTTCTTAGCGTTTTTTTTAAATACATGTATTAGTTTATTGTATCTTCAAATATGAACTAACAATAAGTATTCAAATCTTAAATCTAAAATATAATTATTGGGACCGACCACTGTCGGACATAAACTTGTTAATAGTTATAATTAATACATAAGTAGTGATAATCAAAAAAAGAAAAAAATTTATAAAAAAGTATAAAGAAAGTATTTTCAAGAAATTCCATCCGGAGTGTTGAGTAATAGAGCCATTTTGTCCCTCTTTTTTAAGCGGATGTGTCCAGTAAAGTTCAAAATATTACGAGCAAGCGGATTAGGATGTGAATGGAGTTTTGTTAAATGTTTGCCTGCGTATTTTGCAATTTCTTTAATCACTAGTGGCATATTTAAATCACGATGGATATTGGAATTTTTGATGTACCATGGAGCGGATGTTATTAACCGTAAAATTATGTTTTGTCTTCGTTGGATTCTCTCTACATTGGAAGCTGAAGCAGTGCCCCATAACTGGATACCGTAACACCATATTGGCTTCAAAAGCGACTAGTATATTAAAAGTTTACAGTCCAGGCTAAGTGTTGAATTTCTGCCAATCAACCAGTGTATTTGAGATAACTTAAGTTTCATCTGAGTTGGCTTAAAGTCAATATGATGTTTCCATGTAAGCCTTCGATCAAGGTGTATACCAAGGTATTTCACTTGGGAATGTTGAGGAATATTTTGATTATTGATTCGAATTGGGGAACAAGTATCTCTTCTTATGGTAAACGTTATATGGACACACTTTTGTTCATTTACCTTAATTCTCCATAAGTTTAACCACATTTCCAATTGTGTAATATGATCTTGTAGATATCGGGAAGCCTCGTGAGGGTTTTCATGCATACTTAGGCAGGCTGTATCATCGGCAAACGTAGATGTATGGATATTGCTGCTCAAAGGCATATCACAAGTATAGATCAAATACAAAACTGGCCACAGTATGCTCCCCTGTGGCACACCGGATGATATAGATTCGGGCACACTCACACACACAACCGTGAACTTTCGGGTAGTAATGTAACTTTCTAATAAATTCACTAAATTTATTGGTAGATATGATTTTAATTTTAAAATTAGGCCTTCATGCCACACTTTATCAAATGCCCGAGAAACGTCAATAAACAGGGCAGAACAATACTTCTTTTCCTCAAATGAACCAATCTATGAGTTTGTTCAATGGTGCTATGCTGACTTCTAAAACCAAATTGATGGTCTGGGATGCACCCACTATCAGTTAAAATTCTGGACAATTTTGTCATGAGCAGTTTTTCGAATTGTTTTGACATAGTTGACAGCAAACTTATTGGCCTATATGACTCAGCTTTAGTAAGATCTTTGCCCGGCTTTGGAATCATTTGGATTTTTGCAAGCTTCCAGAGTTGTGGATAATACTCCAGTCGTAATATCAATACGTGGAGCTTTCTTTGGCTTGAGTTCAGCAATTACTTTATGTACATCACGCATCTTAAACTTTAAGGCTCGAGGGGGTAGAGCAACTACACTCGTCAAATCAGCAACACCAGTATATATATTTGGGGTAAATACGGATTTTAAATGCTCAGCAAATATTTTACATTTTTCCGTATCGCTTCTTGTCCATCCTCCGGTAGATGTGCGCAGAGCTGGCTTAAACTCAGCGGGTGTTTTAAGCTTTCTAGCAGCGCGCCACAAAGAGTAATTAGATGTTGGTGTGACATCAAGACCTTCCAAATAATTTTTAAGAGATGCAGTTTTTTCAGATGTAAGCAACTCTTGAAGTCGTTTAGAACATTCTTTAAGTCTGAGTTTATGGTGAGGTGATCTGTGCTGTTTCCATTCCCCTCTAGCTCTTCTTTTTCACATACGAGATGTTCAATATCCCTGGAATAAATTTTATTAAACCCAGACTGCGGATGGGAGGTAGTGGCATGTTCAGCAGCCTGTTTAATAATATCGTTAAGATTGGCAATGTTAGTTTCAATGTCATTGGGTGTTCTTAACGCAATATTTTCCGTGCAATGACTACTAAGATATTTTTGAATCCCAGCCAATTAACACGATTGGTCATCTTTATATATGGGTGAGGTAAGTCACTTCTTAGTGGGTTACAAATTGTAACGATAGTGGGGGAGTGATCGGAGGAGAGATCTAGAGAAGTTTCAACATTAATTAAATCCCTAGAAATATTTTTCATTACGCCAAAATCAATAACATCCGGAATTTTTTATACGTCAGTACGCCAATAAGTGGGCGGGCTCCCCACTCGAAATAACATCTAAGCCCATTTTTGAAATTGTATTAAACAAAGCTCGACCTCTAAGTGTTACAAGGCGTGACCCCCAGTACGTATGCTTTGCATTGTAGTCTCAGGCTGCCACGAAACAAGATCCAAGCGATTTGTAGAACTTCTCATAATGATCTTCGGTAACTGAAAATCTGGGAGGTGAGTAAATTGATGATATCACGAAATTAGAACAAAATTTTTCTACAAAAATATTCGTAGCTTTCATATATTCTTCACTAACGTTGTCAAGGATATAGTGCTTGAGTCTTGACTTAATTAGAATTGCAGATCCACCGCATGCTCTCCCTCTAGGGTCCTTTGTATCATGCATAGTGTAGCCATTTATTTTAAGCTTCTCGAAGTCAAATGAGTCTAAGAGTCTTATATCAATATTTTTTTCCGTAAGGAAGTGCTCAAGTTCATTTTTATGTTGGCGAATGCCGTTTGCGTTCCAGAAACATATTTTTAACGTGTTCATGGCTTGTTAGTTAATGCTTGAAGCAGAGTATTCTGCCTTCTCAGCATTTCTTGCATCATGGTAGTCATATTTGTTGTAAAGTTGTTTATAGTTTGCACCAAATTGTCAATAGTAGCTTCAAGGCGACTAAAGTTAAAGCTTGAGTTTGCATTCGTTGAATTATTTGGAGGTGTAACATTTTGTGGGGGAATACAATTTGTTTTAGCAGCATCGGCATAGGATACACCGGAAGTAACTGGTTGGCTCATTTGCACAAAAGTGGCGGAGTAAGCGTTTGCTTATTTAGATGGAGCTAATTTGGGTTTTTGCACCATAGTCTGTTTGACAAAAGAGTACACAGGACAACCTCTGTAGTTAGCGGTGTCATTACCTCCATAATTACTGCATTTTTTTATCACTTTGATCTTTTGGCTTATTGCAACTAGCAGTGCCGTGTAATTCGCCGCACACAACACAAACAGTGGGTAATTTACAGTATGTTTTTGTGTGGCCATATTCTTAGCAATTATGGCACTGTACGGGACCTGATCGCTTATGTGGCTCTTCAACTGTGATTTTTCGGTATAAGAGGTATTTTAGGCTATAAATTGGGTGTGTCTCGTTTTTTTTTCAGCTGTATATCATTCGGCTACAATTCAACACGAAATAGAGGCTGGGCGATCTTCTCTCTATTGATTATGTTGGTAAATTTTTTTATCTTAAATCCTTGTATCATGAGTGCATCTTTTACTTCTTCGGGATTAACATAAGAGTCAATACCCTTCAAATGTTCTTAGCTTAAATATTTTTTGCTTTTTGATGTTCTTCACAAATGTCAAGAATATAGTGCTTGAGTCTTGACTTTATTAGAATTTCTGATCCACCGCATGCTGTCCCTCTAGGTTCCTTTGTATCATATAAAGTGTAGCCATTCATTTTAAAGAGGCTTCTAGAAGTCAAATGAGTCTCAGAGACCAACATTAAATCAATATATTTTTCCGTAAGGAAGTGCTCAAGTTACATTTTATGTTGGCGAATACCGTTTGCGTCCCAGTAATATATTTTTAACGTGTTAATGGCTTAACTAATGCTTGAAGCAGTGTATTCTGCATTTGAAGCATTTCTTGCATCATGCTATTCATATTTGTTGTAAAGTTGTTTATAGTTTGCACCAGATGCTCAAAAGTAGCTTTAAGGCGACTAAAGTTAAAGCTTGTGTTTGCGTTCGCTGAATTATTTGGTGGTGAAACATTTTGTGTGGGAATAGAACTAACCTTACCAGCATCGGCATACGATACACGTGAAGTAACTGGTTAGCTCACTTGAGCAAAAGTGGCAGAGTACGCGTTTAATGATTGAGCTGGAGCTAATTTAGGTTTTTGCACCATAGCCTGCTTGACGAAAGGGTACACAAAAAAAAGTTACCGGTGTGATTACCTCCACAATTACTGCATTTTTTTCCGCTTGATCTTTTGGTTTAGTACAACTAGCAATACCGTGCAATTCACCGCAAATAAAACGTAATGTAGGTAAATTGCAGGAAGCTTTTGTATGGCCATATTCTTGGCAATTGTGACACTGCACGGGACCTGAACTCTTATGTGGCTCTTCAACTGTAATTTTTGTGTATAAAAGGTATTTTAGGCTATAAATAGGATGAGTCTCGTTTTTTTTCAACTGTATATCATTCGGCTCCAGCGCAACACGGAATAGAGTTTGGGGTACCTTTTCTCTGTTCATTATGTTAGATACATTCTTTACCTTAAATCCGTGGAGGACGAGTGCATCTTTTATTTCTTCAGGAACAACATAAGAATATATGCCCTTCAAAACGTTATACAGGCCTTTAGAGCTCTTAAGCTGATATGTGTAGAAGCTTCTTTTATTTGTTTCAAATTCAGAAACCATTTTGCTAAAATCCTTTTCGTCATAAGTTTGAAGTTTCGTTTCACCACACGTAAGTTAAATAATAAATTAAATACAATTACTACATTAAATTTAGTTCATGTTGATCTAACTTGAAATAACTTTAAATCAACATGATTCTTCATTTTGATTTTAACAGTACTTAAATGTTAATTCAACGTGAAATAAAGTTATTTCAAAAGGAAATGTTTTTCTGATAATTACTGTAAATCATGCTTAATTAACATGAAACACATATGAAGTAAAATCATTGCCAAAAAAAATTTCAAATTAACCTTATTTTTAACGATTTTACATTGTTTTTTTCTGATGTAGTTATTTGTTAACATTACGTGTCCTAGTAATTCTACTTTTAACTCAGCGATATCATCCGAGTCAGGCTCGTTGTCATCACTTAACCAAGTTATCAACAGTAGCCCAAAACTCAAGGTCCAAGTCGAAATGGACAGATATATAACTGTGATAACTGTGCTCCAAAAATAGCTAGGGATAACAGCGCATCCTCTACTAAATGTCAAAACCGTTTTAAAATATTGCAAGATGACAACGAAAACCGGATGTACCCACGAACAAAACCTCCAAGCCGCCACTAATATATTTGAAAGAAAAAAATTCAAACGCTTCTATCAAAAAATTAATCTCGGTTATTGGTGAGAATCAATTTCATATTATTTTAATAAAACGTGGCAACATCGATGAAACGAAAACTCAAATTTATGACGAAAAAGATATTCGCAGAATCGTTTCTGAATTAAAAAAAAAAGTTTCTACACATACCAGCTTAAGAGTGCTAAAGGCCCGCAGATCGTATTGAAGGGCAGAGATTCCCGAAGAAATAAAAGATGCACTCATCCCCCAGGGATATAAGGAAACAAATGTATCCAATATAATAAATAGAAAGAATATCCCCCAACCTCTATTTCGCGTCGAACTTGAGCCGAATTATATAAAACTGAAAAAAATGAGACGCACTCAATTTATAATTTAAAATATCTTTTATTGTGAAAAATAACAGTTGAAGAATCACACGTTCTGGGCCCGTACAGTGTCATAATTGTTAAGAATATGGCCACATTTGCGGTGAATTACATGGTACTGCTGGTTGTACTAAACAAAAAGATCAAGCAGAAAAAAAATTCAGTAATTGCGGAGGTAATCACACCGCTAACTACAGAGGATGTCCTGTATATTCTTTCATTAAGCAAATTATGGGACAAAAACCTAAATTAGACCCTGCTCAATCAGCAAACTATTACTCCGCACCTTTTGCCCAAATGAGCCAACCAATTACTTCACGTGTATCGTATGCCGATGATGCTAAGAAAATGCAAAAAAGAAAACACAAAATGTTTCATCGCCAAATATTTCAACAAATACATACTCAGGCTTTAATTTTAATCGCCTTACAACAAATATGACTATCATGATGCAAGAAATGTTGCGAATTCAGAATACACTGCTTCAACCCTTAGTTAAAAAGCCATGAACACGTTAAAATTATGATTCTGGAAAGCAAACGGCATTCGCCAACATAAAAATTAACTTGAGCACTTCCTCATGGAAAAGCAATATTGATATAATCTTCGTCTCTGAGAATCGTTTGACTTGGAAAAGCCTCTTTAAAATTAATGGCTACATTTTACATGACTTAAAAGACGCTAGAGGGAGAGCATGCGGTGTATCAGATATTCTGATAAAGTCAAGACTCAAGCACTATATTTTGGAAAAAATTTTGAAGAACATCTACAAGCAAAAAATATTTGTGTCGAAATTTTTTTTTTAAATTTCGTTATATCAATTTACTCCCGTCCCAGACTCGCAATTACCGAGGATTAATTCTACAAATCTCTTGGCCCTTGTTTCGTAGCAGCTGGCAACTACAATGCAAAACAATTCCGGATGTTATAGATTTTGAAGTCATGAAAAATATCTTGGGATTTAATTCATGTTGAAGCTTCTCTAGATCTCTCCTCCGATCACTCTGCCACGATCTTTACAATTTGTAGCCCACTAATAAGTGACTTACCGAACCCATATGTGAAGACGATCAACCTTGTTAAGTTGATGGGGTTCAGAAAATACCTCAGTATTCATTGTACAGAAAATATTGTGCTAAAAACACCTAAATATGTATATTGAATTTAACATTGCCAATCATATCAAAGATATAAAACAGGCTTCTGAACATGTCACTACCTCCCATCCGCAGACTAGATTTTATATAATTTATTGTACGGATATTCAACATATTGTGAGTGAAAAAAGAAGAGCTAGAAGGGAATTTCAACAGCACAGATCACCCCACATAAAATTAGATTTAAAGTTTGCACTCAACGACTCCAAGAGTTGCTTGCATCTGAAAAAACTGCATCCCTTAATAACTATCTGGAAGGTCTTGATGTCACACCAGCATTTAATTACTCTTTGTGGCCCACTGCTACAAAGCTTAAAACACCCGTTGAGTTTAAACCACATCTACGGAAGGTTGAGCAAGAAGCGTTACTAAAAAAGGTAAAAAATTTGCTGAGCATTTAAAAGCAGTATTTACCCCTTACACATGTACTGATGTTGTTGATTTGCCAATTGTAGTTGCGCTAGCCCCTCGACCCATACAATTTAAAACGCGTGATGTACCAAAACTTATTGCTAAACTCAACCCAAAAAAGCTCTGGCTATTGATGGACTTAGTACCCAGGTGTTGATAAAGTTTCCTCGTATTGTAATTAGAATCCCGTTATATATTTTTAATGAAATTTTACGACTGGAGTATATCTACACAGCTGGAAACTTGCCAAGGTCAAAATGATTCCAAAGCTGGGCAAATACCTTACCAAGGCTGAGGTATACAAGACAATAAGTCTGCTGTCAACAATGCCAAAACTTTTCGAAAAACTCCTTATGACAAAATTGTCCCCTATTCTAAGTCAACATGACTACTATGACTTAATTATTCTTACTGAAACTTGGCTTAATGATGATGTTTTTAATGCTGAAATTTTTTGTAATAAATAGCAAATTTGTCGATATAACCGCACTGAACGAAGAGGTGGTGGTGTTTTTATAGCTGTATCTTCCTTATATCCATCTGAAATAGCTGCAACGGATGTTTCTAATATTGAATTTGTCGCTGTCGCTGTTAAACTGAAAAATAAAAAAAATTATTTAACATGTTCTTACATTCCTTCTGATTCTGATTGCTCCTTTTACTCAAAACATGTTCAAGCCATTAAATCTATTTCTTTACTTGCCGATGGAAATGACTCAATTTTTGTATTTGGTGATTTTAACCTACCGTCTATTTCATGGAAACATGTAGCTGATACGCCATATCTAATATCGGTGAAAAATAAAAACTGCCATGATGAGTTTTTAAATGATATTTTTGGATTATCAAATTAATTATGTCTTGAACGATTTGGGGAAAATACTTGATTTAGTGTTTCTTAGTGATGTTAATGACTGTTTTATTATTCGCTCGGAGCCTGTTAGTTTGCCTGAAGATCGATATCATCCAACGATTGAAATTAGCTATTCCATTCTATCCGAAAATAAGCTGAAGCCTTCAAAAGCTTGTCAAGTTTTTTGTTTTAAACGAACTAACTACCGCTTACTAAACGACTTAATAAGAAATACTTGCTGGAATAATGTGTTTAATATTCCCATAAATAACAATTCGGATATTGATGCGATTATCACCATATTTTATGATAAAATCTATCAATTTTTTGAAACTTGTATTCCTTTGGGGTTCGAAGCAACTATCACGTCTTAAAAACATCAAAAACAAAAATTGCAAGATATATAAGAGATCAGGCACCTTTGCTGACTACATAAAATATTCAATTAGTCGTTCTGAATATAATCTGCTCAACAACGCTTTATATAAGAATTATATAAATAAAATGAAAAACAATTTCGTTCGTGACCCAAAATCTTTTTATGCATTTGTTAATTCTAAGAGAAGATCCAGCAGTTATCCATCAGTTATGAAATTTTGCAATCAAGAATTCAGTAACGTCGATGTCATATGTGATATGTTTGCTGATTGAAATGGATCCTCTTACGTGGTTGCATCAAATCAAGCTATCTCTTTTCCTACACTCAATAGTAATGACATATTGTTTAACTTAAAAAACCTCAAGATGTCAAGTAGTCATGGTCCTGATGGAGTTCCAAGCTGCGTTTTAATTCAATGTGCCGACCCAGGCAGAAATTGTGACTTTTCCCAAAAAAATATGTACCACCCCAACACTGTAAATACAAAACAAAAATATGACTTAACTTTTACAAATGCCGCGTGCTTAGTAATGATATACCACTACAACACTGTATATACAAAAATTCGACGTTAGTTTCCGAATACCCCGTTTAGAATAATTCTACACCGCTACAACACCGTAAATACAAAAATTTGTCTTTAGTTCTCCAAATATCCCGTTTACAATAATTATTTACCGGTTCAACACCATAAATACAAAAATTTTAGTGACACATTTGTAAATTTTTTAATTGAACTTTTAGTGATTTTTAATCAGAAATAATTTTAAGTCAGGCTTAAGTTCAGTAATTTCAATTCTTATTGAATGAAATATTTTTATTAATTAATGTGAGTATCTAAAGAAGAGAAGAAAAATTAAACTTAGACTTTAAGCTGGGGGAAATACCGATACTTTTCTGTGCAGCCACGCACTTCATCAGCACCCTAGTCTATCTACTTGGGTAGAGATTCTTGTTAACATCAGCTATTTAACTTAAATTTTCAATGAAACGGAATATGAGAAACGATTGTTGTGTATACAATTGATTTACCTTTGGTAAACACATTTATAAGTATCACTATTAATTTTCTGTTTTTCCATTTTTTTCATTTTTCTATTTAGGTTAGCACGAAATTATATTACTCTACCTAAGTATGTTTAGTCATTCTTGCTTATCTTTTACGATCATCACATTAATCATTTTTACTTATTCGATGTACCATCGGTACATGCATGTAAGTATAATTGTAGTGGCTTAATGTTACTTGTTGTTGCATTCTACAGTTTTTACTTGGATTTCCAGCATTCTGAAACTGTGATGGCCAAGTAAACAGTGATTGCCAAGTGAACATATTTTTTCACGTGCCCATGATTATTTAAGTGAAACATTTGTAAATTTTTTAATTGAACTTTTAGTGATTTTTAATCAGAAATAATTTTAAGTCAGGCTTAAGTTCAGTAATTTCAATTCTTATTGAATGAAATATTTTTATTAATTAATGTGAGTATCTAAAGAAGAGAAGAAAAATTAAACTTAGACTTTAAGCTGGGGGAAATACCGATACTTTTCTGTGCAGCCACTCACTTCATCAGCACCCTAGTCTGTTCGATGTACCATCGGTACATGCATGTACCGATGCATGCATGCTCACGCCTATATTTTCTTAGCATATTAACTACACAGTACATTAAATAATTAAGATAAGTTGGGCCACAAAAAATTACAGGTTTTCTTGAAATTTGAAGGAAGATGTTACAATCTTATAGAGAGCGCTACCACAGCCAAGATATTTTTGCAACCAAAATTAAAAAAAATTGCCAAATAAGGAAAAAAGTTACCAAAATTTTAATATTTTTTATATTTTATGTTATCTTACTGCACAAAAATGTAAATATAAGTGGAACTGATTGACATATTTTTGTTAATGTATGCATATGTGCCTACTTATAAATATATATGTAGCCTTCTTTCATTGAAATATATATAATCGTATAGAAAGATCAAATCTTAGTTTTCTTTTTTTTTTTGCAAAAATAAGAGAAAAATAACTTGTACTTTATGTTATAAAATGTATTTTATTACTAAAAGATAAAAAAATTATTTTATATATGTAACAAAGATGCGTTCCAAATATTAAAAGAAATTATTCTATCTATAAAATTGTTTTCACTGCATCACTTGTTACTAATATTTATTGCTTCTCGTTAATACGAAATTATCGCAGTGAATTTTTCCCTACATTTTTCTTTAATTCTCTTTTAGTTTGATAGCCTTTGTACACCATTCGTCAATAAAGTCTTCAAAAGTCACCATAAAAAGTCATAATATGAATCCCATATAAATTATAAACAATATTTTGCTGTGTCAATCAGGTAGGCATAATTATTACAATTTGTTTATTTATTTAAATTTAAGAACACGTTATGAAAATAGGCAGGTAGTTTTAAAACTTGGTTTTTATACTAAGTAAAATAAAAATATAATCTAGTTAATTGTGGGATAGATTTATGTTTGGCAAATCAGGTAGTTTGAACCTTTTTAGTTTTGGGTATAAATTAATCTTCAATTGCGTAATGCAATCAGTTAAAGTTTTACTTTGCAAAAGTAGTCTTCAGTACCAGAACTCATAATGTAATTTAAAAATTCGGAAATGGCTTGCCTCAAACCGTACGACAAAAACCTTTGTGGAAAAGTACTCAGAGTGGCTAAATGAATTAACAACTTTTGAAAACATCGAAGAACCGCATACACCCTTGGACAGCAGAAAAGGAAGGTCTGCTAAAACTATAAACGAGTATTCGGAGTACACAAGAAAACGTTAGTTTCAAAAGGCTACAAAAGATATATCTACTACGAATATGTCAGAAGCATTATGTCTTAAGTACGTAAAAGATAAAGATAAATCAAGGTCGGATATTACAGAAGCTGTGGAGCTTGCCAGCCCAGATTGACTACGAAGGATTAAAGAAAGTATTCCAACTCCTCCGAATGCATTACCCACAAAATATAGCATAGAAGAAGCCTTAGCGTTCTTTATGGACTTGGGATTGTCAAAGGAGAAATATAATATTTTAAAGAATCATAATGTGATTGTTCTTCCCGGATATTAAAAGGTTAGCTCTGCCAAAAAAGGAGCAGTACCATCTAATAGTACCATCTAAACTAATTATTAAAGAAATTAATAAAAAGAACTCAATATCATATTATAATATATCATACTATAAAATAATATTATAAATTAACATTAGTATTAAAAATATTTCAATAATATTATCTGTAATATAAATAAAAAGAGTTATATTAATATAATATGTTAGATTAGAGTTGCATTTTTTTCTAGACTTCCCTATGAGAATGTCATTTAAAGCACAAAGAGTTGTATTTTAAATGTTTGAGCAGTTTTAAAAATATCATTACTTCAAAATATATGATTTTTGCGACAGGAAAGGTCAAAGGTGTCATCGTGTCCAATGCCTATCACAATAAGGGAGCACTTATTTTGATCCTAAAGATTTAAAAATCAAGTGTTTTTTCCCCATTACAAATTTCTTGGTAACTTCAAACAACAAAAAAACCACTGTGCATAGTGCCTCCACAACGCTATGGCCAATAATGATACTAATTTTTATTAACATATCTTTCTTACCTTAAAATTTATGATGTTTGTAATAAAAACAGTTGAAAGCAGACACTGTGCACAGTGCCCCGCCGTGCAAATCATATATATTAAAGCTAAAGGATTTTCCTTTCAAATGCTTTTTAAAATTTTTAAATATCTTTATCAGTTCAAAAGTTATGATTTTTGCAACGAAAAAAATCAAAAGGCCCAACTGTGCGACGCCTTACACGGAAACCCCATATTGAATCAAAGCTAACACAAATGAAACTGAAATTAACTCAGATACGTTATCTGATTGGTAGAAATTCAACACTCTGTCTTGATTGCAAACCTTTAATATTCACGTCAATTTTGAAACCAATGTGGTGCTACGGAATACAGTTATGGGCCACTTCTTCAGCTTCCAATATAGTGAGAATCCAACGGAGGCAAAATAAGGCTTTAAGACTAATAACATCGGCTCCATGCTACATGAAAAATTAAAATTTGCATCGTGATTTAAATATGCCACTAGTAACTGAAGAAATTGCAAAATGCGCAGGTAGATACTTTAAAAAACTCGAGACCCATCCTAATCCCCTTGCTCGTAATATCTTGAATTTGACTGGACACATCCGCTTAAAAACGAGGGACACAAGGGCTCTAATACTTAACATTCCAGATGAAACTATTTGAAAATGCTTTTTTTTTGCTTATAACGACTTATGTTACATAACGAACGAAGCCGATTTGCACAGAGCAGATTTTGAGCCGCCGCCGATAAATATTAAGCATCGTGAAGCGCCGCCGCACAGTGGCTGAAAATCGTTTTTCATTGGCCAAAATTCTGTAACTTTTGAACTGATCAAAATATTGAAGTAATTTTTATTTTAGTGGATAGATATTTAGTTCAGTTTGACTCAGTTTTAATTATATTAAAATTGATTGAGGACTTTTTAAGGAATTCTAGCTCAAAGTTGAACTTTTGAATTTTTTTAACTTTTAGAGTGAAATATGGGTTTATTATTTTTTTATTTATTAAAAAATTTAATATATGGAAATTAGTAATAATTATAAATATGTTTTGTAATAATGGAATTTATTTAATGTTACACTCAAAAAAAATTTACACTAAAAAAAATAGTAAAATCAACGATTTTGCTATTATTACAGAAAAATTAAAAATTTTTTGCTGTCTAATTTGCAATTTTGCTTACACTCAAAGAATAGTTACACTTAAAAAAAAACTTTAATAATATTATCTAAAAATATTGCTATTACTACAGAAAAATTTATTATTTTTTGCTGTCAAATTTGATCATTTTAAAAAACATATTAAAAATAAAAACTGCAATAAATTTTAATAGCATTTGTAACAATGGTAGGTTCTGTTTATTATTATTTTTTACTAATAGTATGCTTTTCGTACCTTAAATAACAATGAAAGGCAATTATGATTATTATTCATTTGACTCAAATATTGATTGTAAATATTCCATATTTTGTTCTGTACTATTTCTGTTCTTTAGTAGTTTTTTGGCTTCTTCATATAAATCCCGATGTTCCACTTTCCATTGATTTCGAATACTGGAGATGAACGGATCTGACGTTGCCAATAATATATTAAATAGATCTTCATTTGTTGAATTTCGTGAAATTTTTCTAGTATTGTGCTCTCTATAAAATCTGTAATCCTTGTTTCTTTTTTCCTGAGCCTCCTCTGATAGATCTCCAAGTGGCACCAAATGATATTTAATGATATCTTCTCCATGATAAAGGATTTTATGAACTGTTGCAGACATATTTCTCCATGGGTAGTTGGTTGTATATATTTTTGCAGTTTCCTTAGCATAATCTCCAAATTTTCTAGAGTCAATTTCTTCATTGCACGCAAGTACTTCTAGGATTATTTTAAACCTGAAAATAAGGTTTAAATCCACTCCTGTTATTTCAGATGCTGTTTCTGGATCTGAAAAGAATCTTCTTGCGGTATTGCCATCATTTTTATTGCCTGACCCTTGTTTTGGCTGATCTATAATCAATCCTAATTTGCGATATTCATCTAGAACATGTTTCTTTTTTGAACTTCTTAACTCTTTGTTGGTTTCGTTGTTTCTTATTGATCCTGAAGACCCGAAATCCAAATCATAACTGATTTTTAGTATGTGTTCCATAAGTCGTATTCTTGCATGTAGTGGTGATAATCCAAATTCATATGCATCGGTATTATCTAATGATTTTGTCGGGACTTGGTTTAATTGGGTTGATGTTGCTTGGCATATAATGCAGCTGGATGCAGCCTTCGTGTTAGTCAAAGCCTGACCTACTTTTCCATCTATCATTGTCAGCACTAATTGGTAGCTTACTTCAGTTTGCTGCCCATCTAACTGTAATTGTAATGGCTGTAGTGTTGCAATTTGGGTCTTGATATCACTAACTTCTTTGTTAATGGCATCATGAGTTTCTTTTTTGAATTCAAATTTAATTGGCCTGCAGTATTTCGTAGAAGATGGTGTCTCATTTTTCCAAATATCCATTGTTTGCGTTGTACTAGTCGAAGGCTCTGAATCTTCCAAAATCTTTTTCAATCGCAATGGTACAAATGATACCATGAACATATCTGAGTCCGAAATATTTTCACATACAGCTTGTTTGTATTGTTTTTGTCCCGAGGAACCATCACATCCCCATTTACAAAAAAGAATTAACTTTGTGTTTCCATATTTCTTTAACTCATTTCCTGTTATTGATTGTAGCAAGCGTTCGGCTGTGTGATCAAGTAGAGATTGTAGTTGTACCTCTGCCGAAATTGGTGTGATTGTAATAGTGTCCTTTGATGGCAAACAGTCTATTTTAGCAGCGGTTATGTAATGATATGCTGGATACATATTTGACCCTTTTTCAATCGCACGCAGTCTGAGCTTAATATATTGCTGTTTTGTTAATTTCAAATCCAGAAATAATGCTAATGCCTCCTCATTTGTGTACTGTATTGCATCACTGGGAGTTGGTATACTTTTAAGAATCCGTTTTGTTCTCACTGGACTAGCTTTAACAACTTTTTCAATGATATCCACTTTTGATAATTGGTTCTGTGATCGTAATTGATGTAGGAAAGATTCTTTTATATTTGTACAACCAATTGCATCGTTAAAATCTTTAAGTTTCCGCCTCTTAGATCTATCACTGCAGTTGCCCATTAATGATTTGCGTGGTCTTCCAGCCTTATCTTGCTTTGCTGTTTCTGCAGCGACAGTAAGTTGGCCTTCTAACCAGTTTGCACTTTTTATATAAAAGTTTTGTTTACTGTAGCTAACTTCTTTGTAGCGTTTTTTTAGTGCTTTGACGAAATTAGATAATTGCTCTTGCATTTCGGTGCTACACGAATTTAAGTTTAATTTTATTTTAACGTAACTAAGAACATCTTCCTGGTTTTTGTTTCTAAAATACTCTTCGGCCAGTTCTTTATAACTGAAGCTCCATATTTATCTGAATATTTTTATTTGTTATATTTTATCCGTACAATTAAAGGATTAACTTATTACTGAGTAATCCCTTATGGAATCCGTAGTTTTATACATTTTTAGATACATGTTATTCACACATTGATCTTCAATTTCATAGCAGGTAGTGCTTAAATTGAACAAAACTGCACATGTTATTCAGACCTTAATATCAGGTAAAACTGATTAGTATCTCGCCAATATGGGGTTGTTTTTTATCTTTAGTGGTTTAATGTCGCCATTATTGTTATAAAAATGTTTATGACTTTGCTTGACCCTAACATTTGATAACAGGTAAATTCAGAAAGAGATCATATGTTTACTGTAGAACCTATTGTGATAATTTTATGACTTATTTTTTGCTGATCAAAACAAAGCCATTAAACCCTTTCGCAGGTATTATATTTAATTTTTTTCGTTTTACGTAGTCTAAAGTAAAAAAAAACAAACTTTTAGGCAAAAAAGTGAAAATTTAAGACACTATTGTATACGAGTACTTATAGGGCTGTTTAAATTAATTTGAATTTTTTTTAGAGTAATTTCATTAAAATGAAAAAAGTGTTCTACCCACGGGTCGTCACGGGTGCAAAAGTATATATAGCGTTAAAGAGGACACTTTCACCTTTCTCCTGGTGGTATACGTTTCTTGTTCCCTTTTGTTCCCTAGAAGTTCTATTCCACTAAAATTTAAATTTGAGAAAAATATAGTAGTTTCATAAATATTTCATAACGCCCGTAATATTAAACGCTAGAGCTGTGACCACTTACAACAACTAAAGACTATAGTCCTACCAACATTATAAAAAAGACCGCAGGCCGTTATCGATGATAGCTTGCGAGTAGTAACCATTTATTTTTGATAAAAAACAAAAGAAAAACACCTTTTTCTGAAATTAAAAAAACGGTTGAGTTTGACAGCATGCCACGCCCACAATTATCAATAGTTTAACCTAAGTTTTTGGCTACCTTAATCTGGATATATTAGCTACAAAAAGGCGTAAAAAATTTAAAAATCGGTGACAAAAAAAAATTAGACTTTTGGCCAATGAAAAACGATTTTCAGCCACTGTGCGCCGATGCATACGGCTTGCATCGACTAATATTATCAGTCGACGATACCGGCTAAGTCGGTAGTTTTACATTAAAAGGTACAATTATTTAGGCATTTTAACTTTAAAAAAATAACAAGGAAAATTTATCAATTTTATTTGCTCAAAAGAAATAAATGCGAAATAAAACGTTAATTTTTAGCCGATTAAGCCGCCGCCGTAGTTTTTATTTCTTAGTTTTTCCGATTTGGCAAATCCTGATTCCCGGGATTTCTAAAATTCAATCTCGGAATAATTTAAAAAATTTTTTTACATTTATTTATTTATTGTATCTTCAAATGTGAACTAACAATAAGTATTTAAATCTTAAATCTAAAATATAATTATTAGGACCGACCACTGTCGGACATAAACTTAGTGATAGTTATAAACAATACATAAGTACTGATAATCAAAAAAAAAAGAGAAAAATAATATTTTCAAGCAATCCCATCTGGAGTGTTGAGTATAAGAGCCCTTGTGTCCTTCTTTTTCAAGCGGATGTGGCCAGTAAAATTCAAGATGTTACGAGCAAGCGGATTAGGATGTGACTCGAGTTTTGTTAAATATTTGCCTGCGTATTTTGCTATTTCTTCAATCACTAGTGGCATATTCAAATCACGATGTATATTTGAGTTTTTGATGCACCATGGAGCCGATGATATCAAACGTAAAATTTTGTTTTGCCTTCGTTGGATTCTCTCGACGTTAGAAGCTGAAGCAGTGCCCCATAACTGAATTCCGTAGCACCATATTGGCTTCAAGAGCGACTTGTATAATAAAAGTTTGCAGTCTAAGCTGAGTCTTGAATTTCTACCAATCAGCCAATATATCTGAGTTAGTTTAAGTTTCATTCGTATTATTTTTGAGTTGATATGGTGTTTCCATGTAAGTCGTCGATCAAGGTTCATACCAAGCTATTTTACATGAGAATTTTGAGGAACAACTTGATTGTTGATTCGAATTGTGAACTAGTATCCCTTCGCATGGTAAATGTTACCTGATCACACTTTTGCTCGTTTACCTTAATTCTCCATAATTTTAACCATAGTTCCAGTTGTGTAATATGTTCTTGTATATATAGGGAAACCTCGTGAGGGTTTTAGTGCAATCTTAAGCAGGCTGTATCATCGGCAAACGTATATGTATGGATATTACTGCTCAAAGGCATATCACAAGTATAAATCAAATACAAAACTGGCCCCAGTATGCTCCCCTGTGGCACACCGGATGATATAGATTTGGGCACACTCATGAATTCTCCTTCCACAACCGTGAACTTCCGGGTAGTAATGTAACTTTCTAATAAATTCAGAAAATTTATTGGTAGATATGATTTTAATTTTAAAATTAGGCCTTCATACCACACTTTATCAAATGTCTGCGAAACGTCAATAAACAGTGCAGAACAGTACTTCTTTTCTTCAAATGTTATTCTTAAAAAACCTTCGAAAACCAAATTGATGGTCTGGGATGCAGCCACTACCAATTAGAATTGGGGACAATTTTGACATAAGCAGTTTTTCGAAAAGTTTTGACATTTTTCATAGCAGACCTATATGATTCTGCTTTGGTAAGATCTTTGCCTGGCTTTGGAATCATTTTAACTTTGGCAAGTTTCCAGCTGTGGGGATAATACTCTAGTCGTAAAATGGCATTAAAAATTAATAACATGATTCTAAATGCAATACGAGGCAATTTTATTAGCATTTGGTTACTAATTCCATCAATACCCGGTGCTTTCTTCGGGTTGAGTTTAGCAATTAGATTTTGTACATCACACATTTTAAATTTTATGGGTCGAGGGGGTAGCGCAACTACACTCGGGAAATCAACAACACCAGTACATGTGTTTGGGGTAAATACGGATTTTAAATGCTTTGCAAACAAGTTACCTTTTTCAATATCACTCCTGGTCCAAACTCCGGTAGAAGTGCGCATAGGTGGTTTAAACTCAACGGGTGTTTTAATTCTTTTCGCAGCGCGTCACAAAGAATAGTTAGATGCTGGTGTGACATCGAGATTTTCCAGATAGTTTTTAAGAGATGCATTTTTTCATATCCAAGCAGTTCTTGGAGTCTTTTAGTGCACTCTTTTAATCTAATTTTATTTTGGGGTGATCTGTGCTGTTGCCATTCTCTTCTAGCTCTTCTGTTTTCAAATACGAGATGTTCAATATCTGTGGAATATATTCTATTAAACCCAGTCTGCGGATGGGAGGAAGTGGCATGTACAGCAGCCTGCTTAATATTTTCGTTAAGATTGGCAATATTAGATTCAATATCATCATGAGTTCTTAGCTTAATGTTTTCAGTGCAATGATATTTTTTGAATCGCAGCCAATTAACACGACTGACCATTTTCACATAAGGGTGAGGTAGAGCACTTCTCAGTGGGCTACAGATTGTCACGATCGTGGGAGAGTGATCGGACGATAGATCTAGGGAAGCTTCAACATGAATTAATTCCCTAGAAATATTTTGCATGACGCCAAAATCTATAACATCCGGAATTTTATGTATGTCAGTACGCCAGTAACTGGGCTCCCCACTCTAAATGACGTCCAAGAACATTTTTGAAATTGTGTTGAACAACGATTGTCCTCTAGGTGTGATAAGACACGAACCCCAGAAAGTATGTTTTGCATTATAGTCTCCAGCTGCTACGAAACAAGAGACAAAGGTTGTCAAGAATATAATGCTTGAGTCTTGACTTTATTAAAATTGCTGAACCCCCGCAAGCTCTTCCTCATGGGTCCTTTGAATCATATAAAATGTAGCCATTAATTTTAAATAGACTTCTTGAAGTCAAATAAGTCTCAGAAACCAACATTATATCAATATTTTTTTCCCTGAGGAAGTGCTCAAGTTCATTTTTGTGTTGGTGATCCGTTTGCGTTCCAGAAACTTATCTTTAACGTGTTCATGGCTTGTTAACTAATGCTTGAAGCAGTGTAGACTGCATTCGTAGCATTTCTTGCATCATGCTAGTTATATTTGTTGTAAAATTATTTATAGTCAGCACTAGATTTTCAATAGTAGCTTCAAGGCGACTAAAATTAAAGCTTGAGTTTGCAATCGTTGAACTATTTTGAGGCGGAATATTTTGTGTGGGAATATAACTAGTCTTAGCTGCATCGGAATACGATACACGTGAAGTGACAGGTCGGCTCATTTGAGTAAAAGTGGCGGATTAAACGTTTGCTGTTTGTGCTGGAGCTAACTTAGGTTTTTGCCCCATAGTCTGTTTAACGAAAGAATAGACAGGACATCCTCTGTAGTTAGCGGTGTGATTACCTCCACAATTACTACATTTTTTTTCTGTTAAATCCTTAGGTTTAGTACAAGCAGCAGTACCGTGCAATTCACCGCAGATAACACAAACTGAAGGTAACTTGCAGTAAGTTTTTGTGTGACTATATTCTTGACAATTATGGCACTGTACGGGTCCAAAACGCTTGTGTGGTTCTTCAACTGTTATTTTTCGGTATAAGAGATATTTTAAATTATAAATTGGATGAGTCTCGTTTTTTTAAATTTTATATCGTTTGGCTCAAGTTCGACGCGAAATAGAGGTTGAGGAATCTTCTCCCTATTTATTATGTTCGATACATTTTTTAGCTTAAATCCCTGGAGGACGAGTGCATCTTTTATTTCTTCGGGAGCAACATAGGAATCGATGCCCTTCAATACGATCTGCAGGCCTTTAGCACTTTTAAGCTGATATGTGTAGAAAATTTTTTTACTTTTTTCAAATTCAGTAATCATTTTGCGAAAATCTTTTTCTTCATAAATTTGAATTTTGGTTTCATCAATGCTACCACGTTTTATTGGAACGATGTGAAATTTATTCTCACCAATGACTGAAATTAAATTTTTAATAAGAGCGTTTGAATTTTTTTCTCTTAAATAGATTGGTGGCGGCTTGGATATTTTGTTCGTAGATACATTGGGTTCGTTGTTGTCATCTTGCAATATTTGAAAGCGATTTTGACGGTTAATAGAGGATGCGCTGTTATCCCTAGACAATTTTGGAGTAGATGAAATTTTCGAAGACTGGGCTTCGCCCGCGCTTTACAACAGTTATATATCTGTCCATTCCGACTTGGACCTTTGGTTTATGGCTGCTCTTAACTTCAGTAAAAACTTTGTTAAGTGATGACCACGAGCACAAAGCGGATGATATCGCTGAGTTAAATGTGGAAGTACTAGGCAACGGTAATGTTAACGAATCACTAGTTGGCATTGGACAAAGCGAAGTTGATCGCTGACGAAAAAGTTGCCTCGCCGTTAAAAAATCTATTATCTCGTTTCTTATTTATTTTGTGTTCATTAAGAGCTTCAGAGATCTCAGTAAGTCTATCATCAGATATTTTATTTTTATTATTTTCATTAAGAGCTTCAGAACTCACAGTAAAATATGCATTAAGGCCATTAGAACTCACTTCACAGTTATTTGTTTTTGAGGTACTCATATAGAGTATTCCTCAAGGGCATTTTTGTTTGTTTGTTTTTTTTTTGTTTACGGCTTTTTTTGTTTTTGTTATTTATCACTATGTAAAAAATATAAGCAATGCAAATAAAGCTTATTTGTCAATAACAATATGTATTTCGAATATTTTTTCGTACGATATTTTTTGTTTAGTATGAAATAAAAACTCCGCTAAATCGACTGTTCATTATGAATGTACAACGAGAACTGAAATTTAAACAGTAGCAAATAATATGGAAAACTGAATAATATGGAAAGCTGAAATTTATTCATAATTGCAGTGAATAACTCTGTATGTCGACTCATCAACGCTATAAAAAAACTAGCACTTATCTGCTTTTCGGTAACAATTGAGTACTATTGACAGCTCCTTATAATTGAAGTAGAATACAATACATGGCAAGTTCAAACCTTTTTTCTTGGTTTGACGTTAACTTAAGAAATATTTACCGAATAATGCGTTTCGTTTTTCAAAGTCCATAGATATGTATGTATGTATGTTCGTTTTGGTTAGTCCTTATTTACACTATGCAAGGCTTATTGCTAAGCTGATTAGTTTGTGTGAAAGAGAGACGAGGGGAACAAAACCGTTTCTATTCTCCTCGTTTCTCTCTCCCAACAAACTAATTAGCTTGCATAGTGTAAATTTTGACTTAAGATTATAGAAAAAATTTACATATATTGAAAATAAAAACAAATTTTCATATTTAGTTATGGTTTTCAGTATAAATTCTCTAACATCAAATGCGATTAATCACTTAAAAAATAGATGCGAAAAATTCTTTTGGTTTTTATTTCATACTTGTATTAGAATTTTTTTAACTTTAAAGACAACTGTGTAATGATATTGTTACGTAAAAATATTCCTACAGAGTTAATGCAAAGAACTTTCTAGAAGTATTTAACTAAAGCAATAAACGTACACACACATTCACGTGCAAGCACTGTAGCAACAACCATAATTGTGTACATAGCTACAGACATACACGTATGCAAATAAAAGTGCGAGCACTTATGGTAACCACCCTGTACTACCAGTAGCACACCGCATTGCCAACATACAAGTCGTTAGTTTCAAAATTAAAAAAATAACGGCCAATCGAATCACCTACAAACATCTAGAAACGGCAATATGAATTTTCCCGATTGTGCTAGAAGACTGTTTAATCATTTGGCTACCAATAAACATATACGCCTAAACAGCCACATCGTTCTGCGGTAATAGTTTCTTCCAGTTGGTTTTACTAAGTACATACATGCATGCATGTTACTACGCCATCTATTAGCGAACATTCTAGATCCGGTTTTGTAGTATAAAAAGAGTAGCCGTTTGTGAGAGTCAGTCAGTGCTAATTGAAGTTTAGTGGAGTCAACATCGTTGAAAGTAAAAGACCTCGTGCGGTGGATAATAACGTTAAGAAGTAAATAAGAAAAGACAAGTTGTAATTTGCTTAGTCAATAATAAAAGGAAGTTCAGTTGCAAATAAGAAAATCGTGTGTTATTTATTTTTTAGCAATCAAAAGAACTCACACGTTTAATAAAATTTAAACGTAACATTTGGTGTCTGAAGTGGTATTGCAAAATTAAAATAAAAAATAATAAATTAATTCGAAAATAATTTGTAATAAAAGTTGAAAGAAAGAAGTTGAAAGAAAATCTACAATGAAGTTCGAAGACTTAAAAGTGGAGCAACTCAAAAGGGAATTGAGTAAGTGTAACCTGCCAACAACAGGTAATAAGGCAGAACTTCAAAAGAGAATAATAGATGAATTCAAGCGTCGTGGCGTTGACATAGGAGCGTACGAATTTGAAGAGAAATATGAGATGGAAGAAGCATCTGCTCCTTCTACTAGTACTCCAACCAGTACTGACATCAGCGCAATGTTTGCTGCCATGCGGTCAATGAGAAATGGAGGCAAACAATGAGGAAATGAAGGCTAAAATTCAGGAGTCTTCTAGAGCTGTGAAGGCAGATTTGCAAGAAACATCTAGAGCTAATAGTGAAAGATTTGTCGAATTGAAAGCTGAAATGAAGGCCACGAACGAGAAACTTCTAGATAAAATGGATGCGAGACTTGTAGAAATTTCTGAAACCACAAACAAAATAGTAGACGGCATTGAAGTACAAGTCAGCGACTTTAGCGAGAAAATCTCAGAGCTAGAGACTAAAGTTTATAGTCTAGAAATTGGTAGCGTCGAAATACAACCAAAAAATGTGAACGAGAAATTGCATGAACTGGAAGCAAACATCGCCAAGCCAAGGCGGACCAGTGCGATATGTTCCAGAGGTTCCCGGCAGAATAAAGAAGCCTTGTTTCGATGGAAGTGTACTATTGAACATGTTAAAATTTCAGTTCGAAACAGTATCTAACAGAAATGGATGGGACAGTGAGCTAGTGTTGGCCTTAAAAGGTGCGGCAGCAGAAGTACTTGAAACTGTACCAGTAGGCTACAGAAACAGTTTTGATGACATAGTGGCGGCACTGCAGCGCAAATATGGCGGTGAACACAAGCGTGAGCTATACCGCATGGAGTTGCGATATAGAGGACAAAAGCCCAATGAGATTTCGCAATGGAAATTGAGCGGTTGGTGCAGCTTACGTATCCAGGAGAAAACCATCCATTCCTGATTAATGTCAAAACAGAGGCGTTTGTTAATGGCATCCGCGATCCTGATATCAAATTTGCATTGTGTGCTACGCAAAAGGCAACCTTCGCCGAAATGGTTTCATTTGCGCTAGCTCAGGAAACTGCTACGGTGATTCTAAAGCCACATGTGTGCAAGGTGCGGATCATGGAAGTCCTTGCCGAAAATGAGAATAGTCTACACCTTTTTAAGTTGAAATTGAGAAAATACAAGTTTATATTGAGAGAATTCAAATTGATATCAAGAAAACCAAATTGATATTGCGAAAGTACTAATTTATATCGAGAAATCCAAATTGCCATTGAGAAAAACCAAATTGATAATGAGAAATCCAAATTGATATTAAGAGAATTCCAATTGATAACGACAAATCAAAACTGATATTGAGAGAATACAAATTGGTAATGAGAATTTCAAATTAATGTTGAGAAATCCAAATTGATATTGAGAAAATACTATTTGATAGTGCGAAATCCAAATTAATATTGAGAAATCCAAATTGATAATTAGATATTCAAATTGATATTGGAAAATAAAAATTGATATTGAGCGAATTCAAATTGATGTTGAGAATTCCAAATTGATATTGAGAGAATTGAAATTGATAATGGGAAATCCAAATTGACATTGAGAAAATACAAATTGATATTGAGAATTACAAATTGATATTGAGAACATATAAATCGATATTGAGAAATCTAAATTAATATTGAGAGAACACAAATTGATATCGAGAGATCCAAATTGATATTGAGAAAAACCAAAGTAAAATTGAGAAAATCCAAATTCATTTTCAGAATTTTTGGGACAATGTACATTAAAACGAAAAATTTTAATTATGCAAAATTTGCTATTTTTTCGATCCTTTACTATTATGTATATTATACATAGTTATTTTTCGCAGTACTGCATATTACATACAAACATACCTACGTCAGATTTTTTTTACCCGAATGCCAAGAAGGGTTGTATTTTTCGAGAGAAATAGCAACACATCAAAAAACTTTTTCACCAAACCTATCGAGTGGTGGGGTATCAAAAAGAGAAATATATAATATATAAATATATATATAATCAAAATAAAGAGAATTAAAAGGATATTACAATGCATACATTTTTAACCACCTGTCATAAATGGTTGTATTTTAGCGCACTCAAGTGTTCTTAAAGTAATAAATAAATTTAAAATGTCAAAAAATCCGACTCACAAAAACAGCTGAAAAGGAAAAACAAGCTCAGTAGTGCGGAACATAGTGACTTTTACATCGGGATCCACTATTAAGAAGATTTGAAGATATGGGTTTTAATGCTTCCTCGCTGTAAAACTCACTATGTTCCGCAATAAAAGTATATATTAATGAATGTCTTATTTTAAAATTGGGATTTCTCAATATAAATTTGGATTTTCTCAATTTCATTTTGGTTTTTCTCAATATAAATTTTTATCTCTCGATATCAATTTGTGTTCTCTCAATATCAATTTAGATTTCTCAATATCAGGTTGTATGTTCTCAATACGAATTTGGAATTCTCAATATCAATTTATATTTTCTTAATATCAATTGGGATTTCTCGTTATCAATTTAAATTCTCTTAATATAAATTTTTATTTCTCAATATCAATTTGATTTTTCCCAATATCAATTTGGATATCTAATTATCAATTTGAATTCTCTCAATATCAATTTGCATTTCTCAATATTAATTTGGATTCCCCAATATTAATTCGTATTTTCTGAATATCAATTTGGATTTCTCAATATTAATTTGAAATTCTCATTGTCAATTTGTATTCTCTCAATGTCAGTTTTGGTTTCTCGTTATCAATTGGAATTCTCTTAAAATCAATTTGGATTTCTCATTATCAAATTGTTGTTTCGCAATAGCAATTTAAATTTCTCGATATAGATTAGTATTTTCTCAATATCAATTTACATTTCTCGATATCAAATTGAATTCTCTCAATATCAATTTGGAATTCTCATTATGAGTTTGTATTTTCTCAATTACAAGTTAAAAAGGTGTAGTCTCTAGCATTAAGGAAGCCCTGAGACAAGCATTGGCGGAGAAAGAGCACATAATCAATATAACTGCGGCAAAGTTAGTATTAACCATCGCCATCAAGGAACAGTAAACGTCTGTACCCACAAGCAACACAGGAGTCCCCGTTAAACTAAAACGAGCTAGCACTAAGGGGCAAGAGCTAGCTCCCACAAACAACGGCCAATAGCAACCTTACTGCATGTAGATACATCAACGGTGAAAAGCACATCCTTACCATAGACCATAATGTTGAAATACCGCTTGATGTTGGATGTGACAATCAGATGCACATCAAGAAACTGCTTGCTATTGAAAATCAGACATTACCACCACGGTCTGAATCAGTAATATGAGCACGAATGGAGGGAGATTGTGAGGACAATCGGTTGTGTATAGTAGAACCAGCAGAAATTAAGAGTGAGCTATTAACAGCAAAAGCCCTCGTTAAAACCTGCAATGAAAGAAAGGTCCCCATAAGGGTACTAAATTTTTCAGGCCAAGGAAAAGTCATCAACAAGAATTCCGAAATAGGTTAATTTGCTCCAGCAGAGGCAATAATAAACTGCGATAAAAAACCAGAACCTGCCAATATGTCTGCAGAGGAGCGTGAACAATTTCAGGCACATGTGAAGCAATGGGTAGCAGGGCTATCAGCTCCTGATAGAAATAAGACCAAATAACTGCTTAAAAAGCACGCCTGCATTTTTGCCTGGAAAAACCAAAGCCAAGGGAGAACGGCAATAGTGAAACATGAAGTAAATATTGGCGATGCAAGGCCAATGGAAATTGAGCGGTGTGGTGTAATCGAACAATCTTCAAGTCCCTGGAGTTCACCGGTAGTTTTAGTAAAGAAAAAGGACGGCAGTACTCGATTTTGTATCGATTATAGAAAACTTAACGACTTTTTTTTTTTTTTTTTTTTTTAATACATGTATTTATTTATTGTATCTTCAAATATGAACTAACAATAAGTATTCAAATCTTAAATCTAAAATATAATTATTAGGACCGACCACTGTCGGACATAAACTTGTTAATAGTTATAATTAATACATAAGTACTGATAATCAAAAAAGAAAAAAATTTATAAAAAAGTATAAAGAAAGTATTTTCAAGAAATCCCATCCGGAGTGTTGAGTAATAGAGCCATTGTGTCCCTCTTTTTCTAATAGTTATAATTAATACATAAGTACTGATAATCAAAAAAGAAAAAAATTTATAAAAAAGTATAAAGAAAGTATTTTCAAGAAATCCCATCCGGAGTGTTGAGTAATAGAGCCATTGTGTCCCTCTTTTTCAAGCGGATGTGTCCAGTAAAGTTCAAAATATTACGAGCAAGCGGATTAGGATGTGAATGGAGTTTTGTTAAATATTTGCCTGCGTATTTTGCAATTTCTTCAATCACTAGTGGCATATTTAAATCATATTGTATGCTTAAATTCTTAATGTACCATGGAGCAGTATTAACCTTAAAATTTTGTTTTGTCTTCGTTGAATTCTCTCTACATTGGAAGCTGAAGCAGTGCTCCATAACTGGATACCGTAACACCATATTGGCTTCAAAAGCGACTTGAATATTAAAAGTTTACAGTCCAGGCTAAGTGTTGAATTTCTGCCAATCAAGGAATATTTTGATTATTGATTCGAATTGGGGAAAAAGTATCTCTTCTTATGGTAAACGTTATATGGACACACTTTTGTTCATTTACCTTAATTCTCTATAAGTTCAACCACATTTCCAATTGTGTAATATGTTCTTGTAAATATCGGGAAGCCTCGTGAGGGTTTTCATGCATACTAAGGCAGGCTGTATCATCGGCAAACGTAGATGTATGGATATTGCTGCTCAAAGGCATATCACAAGTATAGATCAAATACAAAACTGGCCACAGTATGCTCCCCTGTGGCACACCGGATGATATAGATTCGGGCACACTCACACACACAACCGTGAACTTCCGGGTAGTAATGTAACTTTCTAATAAATTCACTAAATTTATTGGTAGATATGATTTTAATTTTAAAATTAGGCCTTCATGCCACACTTTATCAAATGCCCGAGAAACGTCAATAAACAGGACAGAACAATACTTCTTTTCCTCAAATGAACCAATCTATGAGTTTGTTCAATGGTGCTATGCTGACTTCTAAAACCAAATTGATGGTCTGGGATGCACCCACTATCAGTTAAAATTCTGGACAATTTTGTCATGAGCAGTTTTTCGAAGAGTTTTGACATAGTTGACAGCAAACTTATTGGCCTATATGACACAGCTTTAGTAAGATCTTTGCCCGGCTTTGGAATCATTTGGATTTTTGCAAGCTTCCAGAGTTGTGGATAATACTCCAGTCGTAATATGGCATTAGAAATAAATAGCAAGATTCTTATTGCAATATGCGGCAAGTTCATCAGTATCTTGTTACTAATTCCATCAATACCTGGAGCTTTCTTTGGCTTGAGTTCAGCAATTACTTTATGGACTCCAATTCAGCATCAAAAAGTTTGTAATATTCCAGAAAAAGTTGAAGTATCGTGGCCATTAAACAGATGAAGATAAGATACGAGCAGTAAAAGACTGGCCTCGTCCAAAAAATCTTTACGAATTGCGCAGCTTTTTGGGCCTTTGCACATACTACAGACGCTTTGTGCCAGATTTTGCCAACGTAGCTGCAAGCTTGCATGAGCTAAGAAAGAAGTCGCAACCATACGATTGGGGGTGAATCGCAGGAGAAAGCTTTCCAGACACTAAAAGATATATTGTGCACATCACCAGTCTTGGCATATCCAGTTAATGGGGAAAAATTTGTGCTAGATAGCAATGCAAGTGGATATAGAATAGGAGGTGTGTTATCACAGGTGATTAATGGAACAGAAAAGTAGTGGGTTATTATAGCCGAATACTGTCGAAGCCCGAGAGGAACTACTGTGTGACACGACGGGAGCTTCTGGCGGTGTTGGAGTGCATTAAGCATTTTCTCAAATACTTGTATGGCCAACACTTTACATTAAGAACTGACCATTCTGCACTCAGGTGGCTACTGCAGTTTAAATATCCTGAAGGGCAGCCAACACGCTGGATTGAACGTCTTCAGAGCTACGATTTCAGCATTGAGCACAGAAAGGGTGTAAAGCATAATAATGCTGATGCTGTGTCATGGCGGCCCTGTAGCTTAGAGTGCAGATATTGTTCAAAAGTCGAGGCAAAAGGACGTGTCATTGATGTCAGGCTTCTAAAAATTGGTACGGAAGAAGAATGGTCAGGGGCGCAAAGGGCAGATCCTGCGCTGGGAAAAATTATAGCGGCTAAAGAGGAGGATAGAAGACCCACACGTAATGAGATATCAGCTGAAAGTCCACTGGTAAAATCGTATTGGGCCCAGTGGAACAGCCTGAAGTTGATAAATGGTTGTTTCTAACGTGTCTGGGAAAGTCTAGACGGTAAGACGGTTTCTAATCTGATCGTGGTCCCAACATCCAAGAGAAGCGAGGTGTTGAAAGAGTTTCATAATGCACCCAGCAGTGGTCACCTGGGCGAAAGAAAATCGCTCGAAAAGTTAAAACAGCGTTTTTTTTTGGTTTGGATGTCAACAAGCCGTAGCCGAATGGATAGCATTTGCACACAGTGCATGAAGGCTAAATTTCCAGCAAAACGAAGTAGTGGTCTACTGCAAAAATATAACTCGGGAGCACCCTTTGAGAGGATAGCAATAGATGTAGCAGGACTTTTTCCAGTCAGCAACGGTGGGAATAGATATATTATTGTAGTGTTGGACTATTTCAGCAAATGGCCAGAAGTTTATGCCATACCCAACCAGGAAGCCAGAACTGCTGTGGACGCGTTTGTAAACAACTGGGTATGTCGCTATGGAGTTCCTATTGAATTGTACTCTGATCAAGGTAGAAATTTGGAGCATGCCATGTTCAAAGACATGTGCGAGCGTTATGGGATAAAGAAAACCAGAACCACACCACTTCACCCACAGTCTGATGGCATGGTAGAGAGATTCAACCGTATATTAGAAGAATATATGCGAAAAGTGGTGAGCGCGCACCAAAAGGACTGGGACGAGCACATTCCAGAATTTCTATTAGCATACAGGTCAAATGTGCATGACACAACATCGTGAACACCTGCAAAATTTATCTTTGGAGCTGAGTTAAAGTTGCCCGGAGGTTTAGAGTTCGGCGTCAAGCCTACACAAGCAAATGAAGCAGATACTGGCCCTTTCGGAAGGCAAAAAAATTTTAATGAGCTACATGAATTTGTACGTAGTCGAATTAAAATGGCAAGTAATAAGATGAAAGTTAGATACGACCGTGCTGCAAATTCTAAAGGCTTTAATGAGGTTCAATTGGTTCTACTTTTCAACCCACAGCGGAAAATAGGATTGTCTCCCAAACTACAGACTCACTGGGAGGGACCATATACGGTAATAAAAAGCTTAAACGACGTCGTCTACAGAATACAAAAATACAATAGCCCAAGGCCAAAAATGAAAGTGGTAAATTAAGAACGACTCGCAAACTGTGGAAAGCCGGATGATGTGCCTATTTGGGATGAATAGGCTTAAGTGGACGGCAGTGTTACGTAAAAATATTCCTAAAGGGTTAATGCAAAGAACTATCTAGAAGTATTTAACTAAAGCACTAAACGTACACACATATTCACGTGCAAGCACTATAGCAACAACAATAATTGTGTACATAGCTACAGACATACACGTATGCAAATAAAAGTGCGAGCACTTATGGTAACCACCCTGTACTACCAGTAGCACACCGCATTGCCAACATACAAGTCGTTAGTTTCAAAATTAAAAAAAATAACGGCCAATCGAATCACCTACAAACATCTAGAAACGGCAATATGAATTTTCCCGATTGTGCTAGAAGACTGTTTAATCATTTGGCTACCAATAAACATATACGCCTAAACAGCCACATCGTTCTGCGGTAATAGTTTCTTCCAGTTGGTTTTACTAAGTACATACATGCATGCATGTTACTACGCCATCTATTAGCGAACATTCTAGATCCGGTTTTGTAGTATAAAAAGAGTAGCCGTTTGTGAGAGTCAGTCAGTGCTAATTGAAGTTTAGTGGAGTCAACATCGTTGAAAGTAAAAGACCTCGTGCGGTGGATAATAACGTTAAGAAGTAAATAAGAAAAGACAAGTTGTAATTTGCTTAGTCAATAATAAAAGGAAGTTCAGTTGCAAATAAGAAAATCGTGTGTTATTTATTTTTGAGCAATCAAAAGAACTCACACGTTTAATAAAATTTAAACGTAACAATATATTATCTACATAAAACCTTTTAAAATGAATAAAATTTGTTATTAAAGTAATATATATTTTAAAAAATAATTTATTTTACCAAAAAAATTTAGATACCGAAATCTCGAAAATCCCGGAATCCCGAAAAATCCCAGGATCCCGAGATCGGGATTTAAAAATCCCGAATCCCGGGATTTCCAAAAATCCATCCCGATTGGCATCGCTAATGCGGTCGTTCTTTTAAATGTTTTTATTAAAAAATGTATACTCTCTATTTTCTTAAATTTTTTTATTTTATTGAATCATATGTTTTTCTCATCTACTGGATTTTATTGGCAAAAATTTATCCAGCAAAAACTGACAGACTCTCAGTCAACAAATGTCAATTTGTTCTCTCACTTGGAAGTATCTTTTGCAATTGTTTGTTTAAACGAACGCATTTTAGTAAAATTTTTGGGGTAAACAAACGGACCTACTATTAATGAGAATAAACCTTTACTTACCATACTTATTTTTGACATTGTAAATTAATAGTATAAAATTTTATGTTTATATTTATATTTACTTGTGAAACGAGCACGGCCGTACGGTTTGTTTGCCGCTTGCTTGCGATTCGGAAGTCTAAGGTAGCGTTCTGCACTTTTACAAGTTAGTACGTACGACAAAAAAAGAAATAAGAATATGTAACTGGAACTAGAATGAAAATCCACAATTTTTCCTTTGATATGTCCTTGGGCTAGTAGTTGTCCTCTTTCTACCCACCCTTACCTTGAATTTCCTTGCAGCTACATTTATTTTAGGAATTCCCTATTCTCACCTTCTTTGGGCTTAGATGTTTATCAAATAATAACATTTTGTGACTCATTTTTCTTTTTTTAACCGTCTTAATGATGAAACAGAATAAAGTCTGCAACTTCAGGAAAATCGCTGACAAATTAATAAAGCCCATAATAAAATCGACGGCAGTAACTTCAAATGCTCTCTGATTTTTGTTTTATTTTCTTTTGTGCTTAATATTCTTTGTAGTTTTGTTTACAAAATATATGAAATTTATTGAAAGTATGGTAACATTTTTGTGAGAATCAGTATTGATATGTGAGAGAATAAGAAAAAACGTTCTCAAAATAAAATAGATTCTATCTCACGACTGCTTTCTGCGGCTGGTTTTTTGTGTCAAATTGTATGGGAAATGTGTTTAGGCCGGAATTCTGTTTAATCATTTATTCATAAACGCTTCATAACAGCATCATAGCAGATTAATAAGCTAAAATCGAAAAAAGACTATTCATAAATGCAGCCTATTAAACGTTTAATAAACGTTGATAAACAATTATAAAGAATATTATTTTGATTTTTTCGGCCCTTCTGTGGTTTTTCTCTTTTATGTTTCTTGTTTATTCTTATGACTTTCTTTCGAATAAAAAGAAAAATACATATGTGAGTACATTTAAACATCGTTGAAAATTAAAGAAATTCCATTGAGGTAGTTTACACGAGAACAATTTTTAAGCCGCACAATTTTTGTTCTTTTCCAAATTACACCAGACTAATTAATCTGGCATAAAATGTATACGTATACACAGCTTTGTGTGTGTTAGTGTTTTATTTATTCATTTGAAGTTTGGTTTTCGTTATAAACGTATCGGAACATACTTGCAAGAAAAATGGTAATAAATGAGCAATTGTTTATTATTGACAATATTTACTGAAAAATTAAAATGAAAAAATTGTTTTCATTATCTTTTATGAATTAATGCGAAAATGTATTCATATTTCTAAATAGTTACATTATCTACTTTTTACTTTTGTAACTTTTTTTAAATTAAATAAAATCTCGTTCATTTTATTTTCATACAGCCTTATTTATAAAACTTATTGAGGCTTTAAAAAGGTTTTGTAATACAAATTTTCATAAAAAATTTTCTTAAAAAGTCTATAAAGCCTTAATAATTTTTATTTTTTTAATTTATTTAACACGAAAAAACAATAAATTCACTTATTAGTTTTAAAGTTTGTTGACGTGAATAACCCCTTTCTTCTTTTAAATTCATGTTTCCACGGCGATGGCCAACTATAGACTAAATACGCTCTGTAAAATCAAAAACACTGAACCTGTGGTTTCGCAAGTGTGTCTGTACTGGTTTTGTGCTGCTAATGCGGGGTTGAAGCTGGTTGAAAAATTATGCCAACCAAAAAACCACTCTCTTCACCGAATTTGCCTACAAACTGGCATGTTGTGCCAGCATAATTAATCCCGTGTAAACTAACTCATTCATTGGCAAAAATACATAGGCATATATGTATGTACAATAACATTTTAAAATTAAAACAAAATAGTGATGCATAATCGACCACAATAAAGTGGGTATTTGGCTTCCTCTGTACTCAGACGAATATAAATGTGTTTAAATACAATACTTTACAACATTTAATTTTTTTTAGTTTTATTTATTAATAAAAAGTTAAAAAACATAGTTTTAAGTTAGATTTTAATCACATTTTGTGTAATTATATACTTTTTATTTGAATCTAACAGACTACCTAGATAATCGATTCTTCGTTGTATGCATCACTAAACATAAATTGAGAGCGAAAGTGACATGATATTGCCAACATAAAATTACAAAAGTAAAATCGTTTAATAGTAAATTCACTGATATTAATCAGTTATGAATACAAATTTTTCTTAGAGCTTAATAAAGCAAGATCTGTTTCATAAGTAATTTACAGATTAACGGTCTAATTCATAAATGATTATTAACAGTTCAATAACATATTAATAGTCAAAAATCGCTAAATGTGTATTCATAAATGATTAATAGCCTATTAGACGTTTCATAACTCAGAGATTTTTAATGTAGCATCCATGCTACTTTAAGCGTTTGATAAAGTATTATAAATAATATTTTCTTAATTTTTTTATCCCTTTTGTGAGATTTTCTGTGGTTTCTCACTTTAATGTTTCTTGTTTATTCTTATGCATGGCTCCTGAATAATGTTCTTGGGCAAATGTATTAATTTATCTATGTTGGTACATGTATGTATGTATGCATAATTGTACAAAAAGAAAAATACATACATACATATAAACATCGTTGAAAATTAAAGAAATCCCATTCATTGGCAAAAAGAAAAATAGAATTATAAACATAAGGGCATATGTAAGTACAAGCATACGTATGTTTGTATGGTATTGCATGCTTACATATGCATGTATGTATGTAGAATAACATTTTAAAATTAAAACAAAATAATGATGCATAATCGACCGCTATAAAATGGGTATTTGCCTACCTCTGTACTCAGCCGAATGTGTTTAATACAATTTTTTGTAACATATAAATTTTTTTTGGTTTATATATTATTAAAAAGTGAAACGCCAACTTTTTAAGTTGTTTTTTAATAACATTATGCGTAATGATTTACTTTATTTTCGACTCAAACAGACTACCTAGATAATCGATTCTTCGTTGTATGCATCACTAAACATAAAATGAGAACGAAAGTAGCATGATGTTGCCAAGATAATTTTATCTTGGCAAAAGAATCAAAGTAGTTTAATAGTTAATTCACTGATAATAATTAGTTATGAATACAAATTTGTATTACAACTTAATAAAGCAAAATCTGTTTCGTAAGTAATGTACAGATTAAAGCTGAAATAAGGAATTTTTATGAATTAGACCGTAAAGCTGAAATAGGGAATTTTTATGAATAACACCGTAAATATATGGGCTGATAAAAGAAAAACATATCATTGCAATGATATTAAATTTGCCCAATTTTAATAAACAGTTCTCAAGATGTTTGGAAATATATTTGTAAAATGCAAAAAACACGTTTTTCGCGAATATCTCGCAAACGCTTCTTAAGAGAAAAATAAATAAGTGCCATATTCGTGTTCAGCGAACCTTAATTAGCTAAGAAAACATCTAATTTTTGAGGTTATTGGAAAAATATGAAAATTTGTTGCATAGTGTAATCAAAGATAGCTTCTTATAGCTCTAAAAAAATAAGAAAATTCTATCTCAATCGGATTCGCAGAAATCTAAAATGTTAACTGACATCATAGTTTTAGAGTATAATTTTTGTAGCGCGTGAGTTATCTAAGTGATATTTATGTTAATGAAAAAAAAAACACATCTTTCACTTTTCACTATTCAAAAATATCTGACTTTATTCATATTTATTTGTTACAATGAAACTTATTATTTAAATACAAAAGTGCTTATGTTCATAAAAGTTTAATAAATTGTTGTTTTGTTTATTTTAACAGTTTCGCAATTGAAAATGCTTACATTAATAATAAGTTCGATAAATTGTTGCTTTCTTTAATTTAACAATAAAAATGTTTACATAAATAAGAAGTTCAATAATCTGTTGTTCTATTTAATTTAACAGTGTCGCAGTTCAATATTTTGTTTATTAAGTATATTTTTATAATTCTTTATAATTTATATATTCTTGTTTAAATAATCATTTTAATAATTTGGTTTTCTTTATTTTATTTATTTTGTTTGTTTAATATGTTTATGCTAAGTCAGTTATTTAATCTAGGTGGTTTTGCTGGTGGATCTGTTGTTGTTGTAGTTGTGGTTGTAGTTCCTATAACTCCTCCCCCCTTAGTATGGAGCGATGGCCAAAAGTATTGATGGTCAGAAGCGACAATGTTTGTGGTAGGAATTTCTCTTATAATGAATTTTGTTTTCTTTTTTATTACGAAGATTATGATTATTACGCTAGTTATTATAACCAGGAGTCCGTAATTTAAGTTTCTGTGTAGTTCTGTTTTGTTTGATAAGTCTTCGATGGCTAATTTATTCTTGAAGTGATATTCTTTGAGTTTCGGTATGCTTAAACTTTCTATAGTGGATAAAGGTCTAATATTTATTTCTGTGGATGGGGTTAGGATAGAACTGTCCCAATATATCCTTGGATTACTTTTGTATGTGATTTCGGTGATGGTTATATCGCAATCTTTAAAATGTATTAGTAAATTCCCTTTAATAATATTTGTTTTGTCGTTGCATGATGTCTTCATCTCTGTTGGTGGTAAGTTTGTTGCTAGTACAAGTCCTTGCTCGGGTTGTGAAACTTTAGCTATCTGGCCTATGTCATTGAGTTTACAGTTGGCTTCTAGATTGTGTATGATTTTCCCAAAACATTGAGATTTTTCTATTGTCTCTTGTTGTAGGCTTTCTTGGCAGTAATACAGATCTTCAATTTTTTTACATAATTTGTCGAAATACTGAATTCTTTTATTGTTATAAATTACATATGGATTTATTATTACTTCTTTTGTTTTATTAATCGGTATGGGGATTGTGTGGGAAATTGTGTATCGATCGTGAGGGATATGAGGAATGAGAATATTAAAAATAATGTTTGTGTTATTGTAGTAGGCTTGCAACTCTAGTAATTCGTACAAGTGTTCTATGGTATTTAATTTGATAGATTGGTTTTCCAGATTGTTTTCGATTTCTTTGATTTCTTCCAGATTCAAAATCATTTTTGGTATAATCTTAAGTCTGGCCAAAGTCATTGCTTCGGAAATACTTGAAATGTGGTTTGATAATAAATCTATATGATAATTGATTTGGTTCAAATATTGAAGGTCGTTAATCTGTTTGGAATTGGAGAGAATGCTGTTTTGTGAATATTGTAATGACCGGATTATGATGTCTTGTTCCTTGTTTATGTGATTTGTAATATTTTCGATTCTTTCAATCATTTTAGTGTTAAGTATATTTTGTCTATTTGTGTTGGTCTGTAATTTTGATGTCAGATTAGATATTACTTCATTAATATGAGATGCATCGTTGCTGTCCATGTTTCCCGTAATAAATATCACTGCTGATCCTATACCATTAAATAATCCTCTTTTATTGTGATATCTCGGCGTTATTGTATTTAATTTATTTTTAAGATCCGTTAGCTTATATTTTGTCGTCCTTAGAGTGTCTTTGTTATTATATGAAGATATAAAATGCTTCAGTGATTCTTCTATTTTCAGAATATTGTTACTATATGAATCGAGTTTTATGATATGTATAAGGTTAGTGTAGTCTGTTATCGTTTTGGCTGTACCCAACTTTATTTGTACCAAACCTTGGGTATCGGTCAGATTTTGTATGTGTAGTATTTGTGCGAGTATTGTGGTAATTGATCTGAAATGGTATTAAGATATTTTAAGCATGTTTTTTCCTAATTTTAGATTTGTGAAGTTTTTTGTCTTGTGTAGTTATTAATGTTACTTTATTATTTTGTTGTATTTTATGTTTGGTAAATCGTGGTGTGATTTTGTTTCTCCTACTTTCCTTCCTGTAAATGTAGTCATTTTGTTTGTAATTCCATGGTTCGTCTCTATTTGTGTTAAGTTTTTCTATGCGTTTGTCAGTGTCAGTTTGTAATTTGTTTTTAATGCAATCATATAATTGTGTTTGAAATTGGTTGATTTTTGAGAGATATTCGTGCTCGTTGTTGAATGTAATTTGACGGTCAAATTTGTAAGTTCTTCCGTAGAAGAGTTCGAAAGGTTTTAGTTTCGTAGAAGAGTGAATTGCATTATTAAAATCTGTTAAAATGTCGTCATGTTAAAATGTCGTCATGATCCATTTCTAATTTTTTATCTTTAATCTTTTCTATTATTAATCTGTATATTTCGGTTAGTGTTGAGTGAAGTCTCTCTACAGGGGCGTTGCTGCTTGATTGTTGAAAAGGCGTAAAATGCAAGTTAATCTGATATTGTTGACAGAAATCTTTAAATATATTAGAATTAAATTCAGTTCCGTTATCACAAACGATTTGGTTAGGGATGCCATGCATACTTATGAAGTGTTTTAAGGATTTAATTACGCAAAGGCTATTTCTTGCTGTTAAAGTGTATGCCGCAGCAAATTTGGAAAATTTGTCAATGACAGTTAGAATATTTTTCGCATTTATTGTATAAATATCTATATGTATTATGTCCAATGGTTTGACGGGTGTTGGTGGTTTTTCAAATTTAGTTTTTGGAGGGTGTCTGTCATATTTCAGTCTTTGGCATGAAACACAGTTATTTATTGTTTGAGTTATTTTCGATTTCATGTATGGGAAGTAATATTTCCGTTTAAGGTTATCGAATGTTTCTTGTATACCTCTGTGATTGTTATTTTCATGGTAGTCCTGAATAATTTTATCTTGGTTGTCGTTTTCTTTTACGTCGTCTACTATTTCGGTACACCTAACCAAACGGAAAATTTTGCTTTGAGCAAAGTGTTTTGCGTATACATTTTGGATAATGCGAAAAATTTCATCATTAGTGTAAATTGCTGTAGTTTTATTAGGGGCAAGATGCTTTTTAAGAATATCTGTTATGATTTCTTCTGTGTAATTAGGATACGTAAACGTTTTTCTATATTTATTTTTAAAAATCATTTCTGATTTAGTGCAAGTATTGGGTTTTCCATTCCTAAATAAAGCCTGTAAGTTAAAGTCATTAATCGGTTTTTCTGAAATAGGTATTCCGTCGTCGTAGTTTTCTTCAGCTGAATGAATCGTACTTCCCGAAGTACCTTGAATAGAGAGTGTGTCAAATGTATTAATGTTTTGTGTTTCTGTAGGGTCGTGTTTAATTCGGCTAAGAGCGTCAGCGTTGGTGTTAAGTTTGCCTTGTTTGTATACAATTTCATAATCGTATTCTTCTAATTTTAATCGCCAACGAATTAATTTCGAATTTGGCTCTTTAAGGCTCATTATCCATGTCAAGGGTTTGTGATCTGTTATGATTCTGAAACGGTGACCAAATAGGTATAGTCGAAAATATTTGGTGGCCCATACTATGGCTAAGAGCTCTTTTTCTATCGTAGAGTAGTTAGATTCGGACGTTGTGAGTGTACGGCTAGCGTAACAAATAGGCTTATCATTTCCTATGGGGCCTTGTGACAAGATGGCTCCTATCGCAAAATTACTTGCGTCAGTTGTGAGATTGAATGGTTTTGAAAAGTCCGGGTATTGTAAGATTGGGTCGTTAGTTAGGAGGCTTTTACAAATTTCAAAGGTTTTCTTATATTCGTCATTGATTTCAACAGTTTTATCTTTCTTCAGACATGTAGTGGTTTTGTTATTTTGGCGAAATCTTTTATAAATTTACGATATTAACCCAATAAACCTAAAAATGATTTAATCTCTTTCTGGTTTGTAGGGATTGGAAAGTTTTGAATGGCTGATATTTTATTAGGATTAGGTTTAACACCCTCAGTGGTCACTATGTGGCCCAAAAATGCGCATTCTTTATGCAGAAACTCTGATTTGTCTATTTGCACTTTGAGATTGGCTTCTCTTAGCGCTTCGAAGACTTTTTTCAAATTTTCGATATGTTCTTGCAATGATGTTGAATAAACGATGATGTCATCTAGATATACCAAGCACACAGTACCTACCAGGTCTTTCAAAACGCAATCCATTACCCTTTGAAATGTAGACGGTGCATTATTAAGACCAAATGGCATCCGTACAAACTCATAGTGCCCACCTTCTACCGTAAAGGCAGTTTTTGGGATGTCCTTTGAGTTCATTTCGATCTGGTGAAAACCGCTGGCCAGATCTAATGTGCTGAAATACATACATTTGCCTAATTTATCTAATATCTCGTTAATATTTGGTATTGGGTATCTGTCTGAAACTGTTTTTTCATTCAGTTTCCTGTAATCTATTACTAAGCGCCATTTGCGCTTCCCGCTAGCGTCTAACTTTTTTGGGACTATCCACACTGGTGCACTCCAAGGTGAGTAGCTTTCCCGTATTATACCTTGGTTTAGCATATCCGTGATTTGTCTTCTCACTTCTTCTTTGTGGATATGTGGATATCTGTACGATTTAGTGTAGATGGGTATGTTATCCTTAGTAACTATGCTGTGCTTAATTTTGTTCGTAAAGGTAAGAGGCTGATTTTCTTGCAGGAAAATTTCCTCAAATTTTTTACATATTTTTGTAATGGCTTTTCGTTCTTCTGAATTTAAATGGTCGGTTCTAAGATTTTCTATTAACTTCGAACTTACGTCGAAGGTTTGCTCAAAGTTGATGTTGTTAACTTCTATATAGTTACAATCTATAAGAGGGTCTACTTTTATTGGGCTGTCGATTAAAATAATTTTATCCAAATTTGATTTGTTGGTAACTTCAACAAAACTATACCAATTTTTTGCCCTGTATATGCCAGTGGAAATGATTACATCTGGTTGAATTAAGGTATTGGGTATAAAAATATCGCCATTTTCGATATCTAGGGGTACTTTTATAATAGTTTTTGTTCTCGGAGCTATTAATAATTTGCCTGAAGTTAAATTCGGTTTGAAATGTTATTAGGTATCTGTTTTCTAAGTCAATTTTTGCGCCTAATTTAGTAAGTATATCGAGTCCGATAAGTCCATCGAAGTAGTTATGGAATTTAAATATAAATAATTCCAATATTTCTTTTTCTTTAAATTCGATAAAAGCTGGTATATTCACTTTTTCATTTAGTTGATGTTTATTAAGAATAGTGGTTATTGTTATTGGTGTGCATTTCGTTATTTTTAAATGTGTAGTGTATTCTGGGTTTATGAAGGATGCTGATGCACCTGTGTCTATTAAAAAACGGAGTGGGTGTCCAAAAGGGGATGATATGTTTATGTATGGGAGATTCGTACCGTGCTTATTTATGTCTATATATCCTTTTGAATCTTGGAGGTTTCTAACTGAAAATTTTGAACATCGTCGATTTCATTGTAATTGTCCATATTAGGCATGTAGTGTGGGACGTTATAGTCTTCAGAGTTACTGAAAGTATCAAAGCTTTCGAGATTATGATCGATATGGTGAACTTCCCTTGGAGATCTTCGTGTTTGTACACTACTATTTCTTAGGTGTGTATAACCTGAACTGGTATCCATAGGTTCTGGTGGCTGATGGTTTGTGTTGGTGTTAAAATATTGTTGTCTTGAATTATTAAAATGGTTCTGGTTATTTGTGGTTGTATTATTGTATATTTGCCTAGGTATTTGCAAACTATAATTATGTGGTGTAGTGAATGTTTGGTTAATTGGTAATTGTGGTCTTTGTGAACTGTAATTGTGTGTTACCTGTGGTCTAGTGAATGTTTGGTTGATTGGAAATTGTGGTTTACTATAATATACAGGAGGACTACGACTTGTGAATTGCTGTGGTCTTGGAATGAATGGTTTTTGGTATTGAGGTTGGAAATGGGGAGTAAATTGTCTCAAACTATCTTGTCTTTTTACTAGATTCCTATTTTCTTGTTTATAGTAGAACATATTTTGTTCCGTAACGCAGTATGAAAAAGCTGTTGGTAATGATTCTGGTTTCATAGCCCTAATTGATGATCCTAAGGGTTCTCTAAGACCAGACAAGAATGTGTTAAGACACATTTTGGCAAACAAATCTCGTTTGGCTGTAATTATATTAGGATCCAATTCATGGATCATTAAATGGTTATTTATTTTAGCTTGGATTTCTATAACTGAGCTGTAGAATTCTTCTAACGATTTATTATTTTGCTTCAACAGATGCAAGTCTCTAATTAATGAGGTCTCATTTCTCTTATCTGAATAGTGCAATATGAGATTATTCTTAATGTCTTGCCAGCTTAAATTTGTGCTGTACATATTTAATATCTCATTCGCTTCTCCTTCGATTTTATTGCGTATTGCTCTTAAGATCATTTTGGCGAAAGGAGTTCCATCAATGGGTGTTAATATTAAAAGTATTTCCTCCACATTGTTTATGAAATCGTACAACAACCTGGGGTTTCCGTCGAATTTGGGAAGGTCTTTGACAGCATCTGGTACTCTCAAAGATTCTATAATTGTTTCTAACCGTATTGTTTGCGAGATTACTAGCATTATTATTTTCATTACCCTGATTGACACTCATTGCTACTGATTCTGGAATTGGGACAAGGATTCTTGGTATAAAGTTGTACGGTCGGGGTCTAGGCATATGATAGTATTGTTGTGTATTAAAACAAAGCGTATACTTATAAAGATTACAGGAGGGTCTCTTGAGAATCGCTGGTCTTTATAAATATATACCTCTGTTTAATTCGTAATATTAAATAATAATTCTTTCAAATGTGAATTATTTTTATATATGACGAAACAATTATGTATTTATCACTTTTTATTATATTTCTTAAAAAAATTTCTTTAATTTATTTGTATTCATTTAATTTTATAAAATTTTTTCTATTTAACTCATTTATTCAGTATTTGACTTACGCAAAAAAAATTATTGTATTCTGCATTTTAATACTCCTTTTTTCTACGATGATCCTTCGTATTGAGTAGTTGTTTCTGGGCTTTCCTTTTGCAGATTTTCTTTTATATGATGATCCTTTGTTGAAGATCTCCTTAGTAGTTGTTTCTAGGCTTTTCTTTTGCAGACTTTTCCTTTATATGATGATTTTTTTTTGTTGAAGATTTCCTTAGTAGTTGTTTCTAGGCTTTTCTTTTGCAGACTTTTCCTTTGAAGATTTCCTTAGTAGTTGTTTCTAGGCTTTTCTTTTGCAGACTTTTCCTTTGAATATTTCCTTAGTAGTTGTTTCTAGGCTTTTCTTTTGCAGACTTTTCCTTATACGATGATCCTTCATATTGGGTGTAGGTTACTGGTTCCAAAATTTCTCGATATTCCTTCGTGATATTTATGGAACTTGGACGACTGCGCCATTTATCTAAGTGATATTTATGTTAATGAAAAAAAAACACATCTTTCACTTTTCACTATTCAAAAATATCTGACTTTATTCATATTTATTTGTTACAATGAAACTTATTATTTAAATACAAAAGTGCTTATGTTCATAAAAGTTTAATAAATTGTTGTTTTGTTTATTTTAACAGTTTCGCAATTGAAAATGCTTACATTAATAATAAGTTCGATAAATTGTTGCTTTCTTTAATTTAACAATAAAAATGTTTACATAAATAAGAAGTTCAATAATCTGTTGCTCTATTTAATTTAACAGTGTCGCAGTTCAATATTTTGTTTATTAAGTATATTTTTATAATTCTTTATAATTTATATATTCTTGTTTAAATAATCATTTTAATAATTTGGTTTTCTTTATTTTATTTATTTTGTTTGTTTAATATGTTTATGCTAAGTCAGTTATTTAATCTAGGTGGTTTTGCTGGTGGATCTGTTGTTGTTGAAGTTGTGGTTGTAGTTCCTATAACTCGTGCGTACGCAACATTTCGCTTTATATCAACGAAAATAAAAAAATCGTTTCATAAAAACTTTACACATTTTAAAAACGGGTACAAAATTGAATAGTTAGAACCTAAATGTACTTACGTAAGGAAAACCTGCCTTAAAAAAATCAGCTATAACTATTTTCACGCCATAACAGTGCGTGGCATTGATTTCATGATATATATATATATATATATATGATATATATGTATATATATATATATATATATATATATATATATATATATATATATATATATATATATATGATATATATGTATATATGTGACGCGCAAAATAGAAAGGACCTAAGGGTAAAAACCGGTTTTGTTCAGGAGAGCCATTTTAAAGATTTGGTGTACCATCACTGAGCGTGTTGGTATTGGTCTCATTTGAAAGCGACACATCTCATAACATTTAACTTTTTTAAATGCCGTCCGTGAACTCTCGGACCAACAAATATCTTTGCTTTAGGTTTATTTTCTTCTGTTCTAATAATGTACAAAGGAATAAGATAATGCGCTAATGACGGGACATACCTATGATAGTAATTAATAATTCCTAATAAATGTTGTAATTTTTAACAGTTTTTGGTAAATCATATTGTAGAACAATATATATTCTAGATTTAGGAGATATTCCATCGTCTGAAATGTTATAACCTAGGAAATCGAGTTCAGATACCTGATAAATACATTTTTAAAGTTGTATGTTAAGACGATATTCATCGAGCCTTTCAAAAACTTTTCGTAGATGAATAGCGTGCTCTTCATTATTTTTCCTCACTATTAAGGTATCATCGATATAAATGAAGACAAAATCTAATCCATCAAACAATGCGTTTATAAACCTTTGAAAAGTTTGTGCTCTATTTGGATGCCCAAATGGCATTCTTATAAAGTCATACATATTAAAGGGTGTAGTTATTGCGGTTTTGTGTATATCTCTTTAGTGATAGGTATTTGGTGATAAGATGATAAGAAATACTTTTGCCTTCGTTAAATCGATGTTAAAATCATGGATATGTGGAAGTGGGTAACGATCTGGAATAGTCAAGCAATTTAAAAGTATATAGTCTCCACATGGTCTCGAATCTTTTGAGTCTTTTTTTAACCATATGAAGTGGTTAACACACAGATGAATTAGATTGTCGACATATACCAATTTTAATTTTTTTTAGTTTATTAAATTCATTTTTAGCTATTTTATATTTAATAGTATCAAGGCGACGTTGTTTACTAAATGGAAGAGGACCAGTACTTTAAAGTTTTTGTACTGTATTATGGTAATCTGGTTCTAGAAAAGAGGCTATTTAACTGTTAATATTACTTAATTTTAAAGAAAATAAGTTTGAGTTACCAAAATCTGCAGATGATAATAAATTATTTGATTTGTCTACTAGCTGTCTGTTAAATATCAACTAAAATACTGAATTTTTCTAAAAAATTTGCACCAATAATTGGAATTTTAATATTTGCTAAAATTAATGGGAAAGAAAATTTTTGACCAGAACCTAAGTCTACGTCAAAGCTTTTTATTCCAAATGTACGTATTTCATTTGCCGCAGTAAGAAATATATCACATTTTTTTTCTCCTTTAATTTCTTTTATTGGGAATACACAAACATCTGCACCCGTATCAACTAAAAACTTTAATTTAGTATTTACACCAGTGATAAATTGACGACGTGATTTTATTGTAGAATCCTCATTATTAGTCATCAAAATGGGCTTATTTAATTTAAACGTTTTGAATAAAAATTACTAAAATGTTTGCTTGATTCTTCACACTTAAATGCTTTTTTACCTAAACGTGAATGAGACCAACATATACCTGTTTTTCTATTTCTGATGACTTACGTTTGAAGTATCTATTCAATCTAGCTACATTTATTTGGTCAATATCTGATGCAAGTTTATTTATCTTTTTGGTAAGAGCAGACGTTAATTTTATGACATTTTGAATCACATCATTTGTTGATATTTGAACGACATTAGTAACTGATGAGTTATTATTATGCAACTGATAAATTTTATCAGCTAAAATAACAATTTCACCAATGAATTGTAAACTACAGGATACGAGATGTACTTGAATGTTTTGAGGTAATCTTTTTTGCATTATATTTAAAAACCAATAAAAAGAAGTGGAGCACACAAAGAAATTAGTTCTCGGAATAGCTCAGATGGTTTTTTGTCTCCCATATGAGAATCAGAAAATATTTCGTCAAATATGCTTTCATTATTAAGAGAAACCCTTTCGCAAAGTGTTTTTTAATTGTTTCATATTTGTTTTGTGTGAATTTATGTTATCGATATTGTGAGTGTTATTAGTTGCATTTTCAATGGGAATTATGGGATTATTATGATTGGAAGATTTTGACATAATAGCATCTTTGAATGTTTCGTGATTAGTAGTAGTTCCAGACCGTGTTAAAACCATTTTTTGTGCTTACAATATACACTGCGCGTCATCAGGTTAGCACACCCCCGATCAGCTTAATATAATTGCTGTTGTTGTCGTTGTTGTTAACACGAAATTTTTTTTTCTACTCTATTTTGCTCATCTTCGTAAACACTATCAGTGACCAAAAAAGCATGGGACGGAAAAATGCCGTTATCTACTTTTTGCTGTTTTGTATTATATCATGTAAAAGTAGGCAGTATTTTCGCGTCATCAGGTTAGCACATGAAAATTCTTTTTAGTTTATCTTCAACAGTTGAACGCGTATTACAACCAAATTTTTTTTGCTGCTCTAGTAGTGTATTAGCAATAATATGGGTAAAGGAAAATCGCTATCTGTGGAAGAGAAATCCAAAATTGAGGCGTACAAGGATTCAGGACTGTCAATAAGTGGAATATCAAAAAAAAACAGCAGAAGTCGTAAAGTTATATCCGCATTCCTGAACAAGAAGTCCCAATATGGCAAAAATAATAAAGGCGGCAATAATGGAGTGATTTCCGATGCTGATAGGAGAGCAATTTTGAGAACAGCATCGAATTCTCATGACTCGACCTCAAAGATCAGGGCAAAGGTTAATGTTAAAGCGAGTTTATCTACAATTCAGAGAGTGATATGGAAGGCTACACATTTAAAGAGGCTAAAATTGAAGAAAAAACCCCCACTTAACGCTGCTCGAAAGGAAATGCGGTTGCATTTTGCACGGGAGCACATGACATGGACAACTGAGTGGCGCCGCGTTGTCTTTTCAGATGAAAAGAAATTCAAATTCCGGACGGATACAACTACTACTTCCATGATCTTCGCAAAGAGGAACACCAATTGGATCGCCTTCATAGTCGGGTAGGTGGTGTGATGGTGTGGGGAGCAATCTCCTACTACGGTACGTGCTAGTTGCAGTTTATGACAGCAAATATGAATGCAGAAACATACAAAAACGTACTTAGAATGGCTTTTCCTCATTTCAAAAATTTGTTTGGTGATTTGCCATGGACTCTCCAACAAGACAATGCTCCGATCCACACTGCCCGGATAGTTAAATCATTTATTGAGTCCCAAGATGTAGGTTTAATGCAGTGGCCGCCCTATTCACCCGACACTAACATAATAGAAAATTTATGGGGATGGCTGGCTCGTAAAGTTTATGAGTCTGGAAGGCAATATAAAATAAATAAATGGTTTAAAAGCTTAAGATGAGGAAGGAAAAATGGTATGTGCTAACCTGATGACGCGAAAATACTGCCTACTTTTACATGATAAATAATACAAAACAGCAAAAAGTAGATAACGGCATTTTTCCGTCCCATGCTTTTTTGGTCACTGATAGTGTTTACGAAGATGAGCAAAATAGAGTAGAAAAAAAAATTTCGTGTTAACAACAACGACAACAACAGCAATTATATTAAGCTGATCGGGGGTGTGCTAACCTGATGACGCGCAGTGTATGTATTCACAAAGTTATAAGAAAATAATTAATGGCCTAATTTTGTAACACAGAACGAAACGTTTCAAACAGAAAATTTTGGTTTATTTTGAAATTTAAATTCTGTAAAACATTTGAAAACGAAAATTCTATCTAACGTAAAATAAATGTATTTAATAAAACAGTGGCAAACGTTATGAAAACGTTTATTAAATTGTATTCGTTTAAAAAGTTTACAACATTATTGCATTCATTTTGGTGCAATAATGTTTAAATTGGTATCTAAGTCTACGATAGAGCTCAAGGCCAGCTCGGCCTATGCACGTAGTGTCTATATTTACACATACATTCTCTTTAACATCCTCATAACTAGTTTGTTGGCGCCAATTGTAAAGTGAAAAAACTTGAATCTTCAGGAGACTGTCGTCATATGCGAAGTTTGAAAGTTTGTAATGAAAGTTTCCTGATAAATGTAGATGGAAAAAACATACTCACTGACATACTGATCACTGAAACGGTCATCAAATTGAAGCACCAAAGCTCTAGCTGGAGAGCTCAAAATTTGATACACAAGTAGACCTAGGTGAGTTACAGACAAGAAAAATTCGAAAGTATCGATTGTTAAACCAGTGAGTCGGGGTCGTGCTTATAAAAATGTATCATAATGTTATACTATTATGCAACCCATTATATTATTATTCTGCCCTTTTAAACTGCAGGATCGCCAATTTGTTGATATTTGTTTTATTTTATTTTAAGTTAAAAATATTTAGAATTTATTATTTCCACAATTACAATGAGAATGAAACATTCAGCCGTGTCACAGATTCCGTTCGAAATAATTTTGATTCCGTATTAACCATTCCGTTCAATGTTCATTTTGGTTCAGATTCCGATCGCTTTCATCAATCCGAAAGAAAATCGTTTTTATGTTGTAAGTGTGGCCATGATACAATTATACTAGGTACATGCACAAGCCCAGCCTGTCACTGTATACATTGCACCTAGTTGTCAAACTTTGTTTACAAGCTGCAAAAATGTTAGTGTATGTGTGTAAACAAAATTAGTACAGTGCTGCCAATGAATTTACACATGGCTGTGTCTCCAATTACAGAAAATTACACTACACATGTTTTGTGTAGGTTAAAATTAAAACAATAATAAATAAAAATAGAACGCAAAGTAGAATTACACACATATTATACAAGAATTCAATTACATCGCCTACACATGTGAGTAGAAATTACACACTGTCTAACTACACCCATATTGGCAGCACTGAATAACTAGAATCATGCAGGAATGCCGCGTCTGCAATTGTACTTTAGTTACCCTGTAATTGTTATTTTTATAAACAAAAGACAGTTGTTTCCGACAATTTGGGGTTTGTTTATACCAACAAAATACATGTGTTTTTTGGTGTTGTAATTTTGTTGTAGTTCTGCATGTACCTAGTATAATTGTATCATGAGTGTGGCAATATAATTTTGTAGTAAAGCATAATTGGCATATGTTTAGGCGTTTTAAATTTTTATGCATATTTTCATTTTGCCTTGTATTTTTTTGTTTTGTGTGCTGCCAAAATGAAGATTATCATGAAGTATATCCAAAAATGGTACGGCAATACTAATTCCGCACATTTGGTTCTGTTGATTTTATTTATGTTATGACTTGGCAAATTTAAATCATAAATAAACAATAATAATAATTGTAATTCAGATTTGAATAAATAAATGGAAAATAATATTCTTTATTGAAACAAATTTCTTAAAAATATTTTGTTTCACTTTAACATACAGAAAATGTTAATTCCGTCCATGAAATTAAAAGTGATTTCATTCCGATTTTTTTTCATTTTTCGGTTTCCAAAGCACCAAAATACGGATTGAATTCCATTTCGGAATTCCAACGGATTTGAGCTCTGTGACATGGCTGATTATTTTTAACATAAAAATCTTAGAACAAAACTTCGAATTTTATAAAAATGTATAAAATAAAAATATTTATAACAAGTTGAATTAACATTTAAAATTAAAGTTATTTATTGAGGATGTAAAGGACACTGCAGTAGGGATGGGCAAAATATCGACATTTGAGAAAAAATATCGATATATATCGCCAACATTTCAAAAACCCATATATCGATACATCGATTCTTATTTACGAGTATTGGGTTTCGATATTTTTAAGAGCTTTATAAATTTTACCCGTTTGTTAGATATACAATATTGGCACCACTGTGCTGCGAAGAAAAAAAAAATTCACAATAACAGACACGGCGCATGTATTATCGTCAACAATCACTCTAAAGGCCCAACTATAATATGAATAAGCTGACTTAAGCTAATGCCAGAATTGAACGATAAGTCTGTCAAATACTTAAGAAATTCAGATGTTACTTTACGTGGCCACAATGTACTCACACTTAAGTATTCTTTAGCCACAGCTGCGCATATTGGTATTGTTTAAATTTTTTTTTGTAATTTTGTTTCTTCTTATAACTACTACATGAATGCAATTCAATCAAATTAACTTGTTGGAATGTCCTAATCTATTAAAAAAAATCACGTATAATTGTATCCACCACTATTACTTGTTTTATTTGTTTTGCTTACCGAAAAAAACAACATTAAGGATACATAAATAAACTCATGTGTATGTGTGTATATGTGTATTGTAAAACAAAGAATGAAAATAAAAGTTTTGTTTTCTGTTCTGGCCTTAAAATAAGAAACAATAAAAATATTGTGAATTAGTACTGTAGCGTGTTCTAACTATCACTACGACTAACATTGCGTAGTAAACATTTAAATTCAACTTGACCGCAACATGCATAACACCCAATGGCATTGAAAATATTTTTGTGCACTGGACATTTGACACTCATGCAATCGGGCAAATACCGCTGCATGAAGTGTTAGATAAATGCATTTGACAGACTGCAACGTAAATATGTATTTTGTACAGATGCTATTTGACACTCGCCAGTCTGATCAAAGGCTGCATCATAATGCACTTGAATGAATCATAATTAATAACCACATGTGTTTATATAATAAATATAAACAATACAAAATCCATGTTTTCCAAATTGCTTATGAGACACATGCCGCACGCCTACCGTGGGAAACTAAAAGGAACAATTTGCTTATTAAGTATATACCTTTTCTTTTTCCTCTTATGTTAAGATAGGTTAAGCTTTATTCTCATAACTAGTATATAAGACAATGTATTTTTATTTTAAGATTAATCATTAAACAACATTCCTAGAGCTCCTAGCTGAGCTCAGGAAATAATCTTTTTATTTTATTAAATAAAAATAAACAAAAATAAAAAGTTAATAAAACAACCTATTACATGGCGATCCTGCCAACCTGAGTAGTAGTGAACTACCAGTCCTGCGCCAATTAAACTTGCAAAATTGTTGGCTGAAATTGTTAAATTGTGGCTGAAATTGTTAAATTTTGGGCTGAAATTGTTAAATTGTTGCTGAAATTTTTAAATTCTTGGAAATTTGTGTTTTTGGCGGCGCTTTGATGTTTTTTGTTTACATTAGGAGTTTTTTGTTTACATTAAGAGTATGTCTGTCTGTTTGTCTGTCTCTCTGACTGTCCGCCTGACCGTGGGAATTTTTGTGTGGAATATTTCGTGTGAATGTATTAAGGTTACTCATAGTTTTAAGGTTTTTATGTGTGTATATGCCGACGGCAAAACATGATTATTATTTTTTCCTAATACCGAAGGGAAAATCATGGAAATGATTTGTCCTTATGCCGACGGGAAAATCATGAAAATGATTTTTCCTAATACCAGTGGGGGAAATAGTGATTATTAATTTTTCCTAATGCCTACGGCAATGCATGATAATTTTTCCTAATGCCTACAACAATACATGATTATTATTTTTTTCAAATGCCGACGGCAAAACATGATTATTATTTTTTCCTAATACCGAAGGGAAAATCAGGGAAATGATTTGTCCTTATGCCGACGGGAAAACGTGAAAGTTATTTTTTCTAATGCTAATATAGGTGTTAGTAGACTCTGATTTGGGTGGATGGGTGTTTGTAGGTGTTGTAATATGTAGTCGTAGGAGTTTGTGGTTGTATTTGTCTGCAGGAATTTAAGCGAGGCTTTGATAAGCAGGGGGCGGGGGTGTAGTTGAGGTAGATCGATTACATGCATGCATGTATGCCTGTGAGAATTTAATCCTGATCGTGATTTGAGGTGGGTGGGGGTGTTGAGGAGGTAGATGGATCGCCTGTATGTGAGTGTGTGTGTGTGTGTTTGTGTATGAGTGTGTGTATATATTTCTGTAGGAGCTTAAGGCTGATCGCGATTTATGAGGGGTGAGGTATTCTAGTAATATGTAACCGGGGGAATCTGTATGTTTGTATGTATGGAGGAGCTTAAGGCTGACTATGATTTGGGTGGGTAGGGTTGTTGACGTAATATGTAGCCATAGGGATTTGTAGGTGTGTTTGTCTGTAGGAGTTTAAGGCTGGTCGTGATTTGAGGTGGGTGAGGATTTTGATGAGGTAGATTGATTGTGCGTATGTATGTATGGCTGTGAGAATTTAAGATGATTGTGATTTATTATAGGCGATATGTTCTTGTTATATGTAGCCGTGGGAATCTATATGTATATAGGTCTGTGGGAGTTTAAGACTATCCATAATTCAGGTAGGTCAGAGTGTTCTGTTGTTGAGATTAATTTTATATATTGTATATGTATGTATGACCATAGGAATTTGTGAATGTATATCTGTGAGATTTTAGGCTGGTCTTGATTTGTTGTTTGTTGTTAAAATTTTCTGGGATTTTTCTTAGATGAATCCTGCTATGTGTGTGTGTGTATGCGTGTGTATATGAGTTTCTCGTACTAGTATTTATATGTAGGTAGCAATAAATTGTTTTCAATATCGACAGTTGGTACTTTAAAATAATATCATATATCTGAACTTCCCTAATCCTAGTATGTTTTTATACTTACGATTGCTTTATATTTTTTCATACTTAAATTTGTCTCGCGTTAAAGTCTGCCTTTGACAAATTTGTTTATATTACAGATTTTGTTTGTTTAACTACATCCACCTTCTTTGACTGGACGACTTTTCGACACACAGAAAAAAAGACCAACTTAAATCAGTAAAAACCATGTTGAATTAATAAGAAACATTAGCGAAGGTTTAGTCATATTGAAATTTCTTATTTCAATATGGAAAAATATTAATTTACAGTATTCATTTATTAAACTCATTAGTTTTTAAGTATCTCAACATACATTTTCTATTACATTGAAAATTATTGAATTAATGTGACGCATTCTTATTTTTAATCAGAATAATTTCCCTGAGTGTGATCATGCAAAATAATGCTTCATATATTTTCATAATGAAGATATGTAAGTGTGATTGTTAAGATCTAATAAATACTTGAGAATTGATAAGAAATCTGATATGTATACATACATATCTACAATTTATGTTTGCATGTATGTATGTACATATGTACATACAAATAAGTGTTTATCTCAATCTTTGAATACATATTTTTTTCGTCATGTCATCTCTTTTGTTGTTGTTGTTGTTGTTGTTGCTGCTGCTGATGTTGCTATGTATAGATGTGAAATATCTTCAGCTTTTTTATTTGAAATTAAAAAAAAAAAACGTTGTTTTAATTTTCATTTGCATTTACTTAAAAGTTTGTGAGGATTTTCTATTTTAAGTAAAGCTAAATTCCTGAAGATACATACTCTAAAGTAATAGTAACTATAACAGAAATATTTCCTATATTTAATTTAAATTTGCTTAAAGTTTATGCAGCCTATATAGTCAACGTTAGAAATTTTTGGAGGGTGTACAATGCAAAACCTTTCAAAAATGTATAAACATTTTTAAATGAAACTGATTCAGCACCTCCAGCTTTGGTGATGACAGTTTTTTTTTTTGTTAGGCAGTTTGCTTGGTTTAGCTTTTTTTATTTTTTTTTTGATAAACATTTAAAATCAAAGGGGTGTTTTATAATGAAATTGTTATTTTCATAATTGATGAAAACAAACGCTACTTTTTTTCCAATGAAATCAATTGAATTACTTTTGAAACCTTAGTCCTCTATAAAATTTATGTTTATTTAACACATGGCTTAATTTATAAGACTTGAAAAATTTGTCCTTCGGTGGTTATATATTCTATTATACGATTATGGATAAAAATGCAGTAAGCTGGTGTCTTTGCTTACTGTTTCAAATTAAAATTTTATTCAATTGGTCTCCTATTGAATAAAAGGAGCTTTTTTTCTTAAACTCTGATGCAGTTAGAAGCGCTGGTGATTCCTTCATACTTATATGTAACAGCTTTTTTGGAATTTTAGATACATATAATATAGAATTGAATAATATTTGTTTTTGATTTTTATGTTAAGAAGTATAGATATGAATGTAATTTTAAATTAGTTAAACCATAATAAACAAACTAATTTTCTTCTTGAATAGCGATCAACAGAAAATAAAGTCGTTTTCTAAGAATTTAAATCTACTCTCTTGGTGGTTTCTGTAGTATAGAGTAACCGCGTATACTACACGAATTAATTAATTAGGGATAATACGATATATATTTATTTTATGAAGGCTGATCGTCTTTAGCTTTTATTTGATGTTCTAGAAGACACGATTTTTTCTCATTTTATTAAAGTTCAGTTTATTGTATTCATATTTTTGATATCTTTAATTTAATTGTGCTTTGTGTGTCTGTAAGCAGACTGTACGTATAAGTTAGTCAGTCACTCTTTATTTTTATTTATTTTTCCTTCTAATGTGTCACTAATTGTTGATTTTACTACTTCAAATAGAGAACATTTACATATATAATTTTTAAAAGTATACATATACATACATAAAGTGCATATTTGCATAAAGTGTCAGAAACATTGGAATATCTATGTTTGGGAGAATTTTACCTCAAGTGTTTCAATATGAGGTTTACTGGTTGGCCCCTTGAAGTAATTCTTGTTAACGTAGGCTTGATTGTATCGCATGCAGATGTAATGATTTTTCACTTAAAAAAGGGGCTCTCACCATCAATCATCCCTATACAACACATTCATGAGTTGTATTGATCCAGATACAATTGCTGTCGAATTCATTATTAAAAAAGAGTTTTTCATAATCATCTAACAGCTTTATTCATATTTTTTTCTTAGCATGCATGCCTTAGCATGCTTCTATCGATAATGACGCGAGAGTCCAAGATGTAGTGGTGTTTTAAAAATCTATACTATTAGATTTTACGAATTCACTCTTTTGAATTTTTTGCACAGTAGATACATATATACATATGTAATTCATTTGCAAAAATTTTATAACGTGAGGAATTTTTTAATTATTCATGCGTCGACATGCTTTCATTTTTTCAGTAAATTTATTTGATACTCATACAGATAAATATATAAAGTAATATCTGTTTAGATTGCATTTTATAATTTATGCATGCTTCAGCATGATTCTTGTTGAAGTCCATATTTATTCACTAATTTTTATACCCTTTACCAAAAAATGGTAAAAGGGTATATATAGGTTTGTCATTCCGTTTGTAATTTCTACAATATTAATAAGCGACACATAAAGTATATATATTCTGGATCCTTATGCATAGGGAAGACGAACAAGCGATGTCCGTCTGTCCGTCTGTCCGTCTGTCTGTACGTGAAATCGGTTTTCCCAAGCTCCCAGAAGAGCTACAGACTTCGTTCTTGGACTGGTGTGTCAGAAATTTTCCGAAAAATTTTGCTATTGAAATTCAGCAAAATCGAGCAGACGGTTTCAGAGCTGGAAACCTCATACTCAATATTCCCATAGAAAATAACTACCGAAAACAAGTTTTCATTACTTTTTTATTAAATTAACTTATTTTATACTTCGGTATGAATAAAATTGGTATTTATAATTAAAAAAAAAATTTTAAAATTTAACAAAATAAAAAAAACGTTTCCAGGGTTGGAAAACTTTAACTTATTTCCTAATAATTAAACATATTTCATGTTTTAGGAAGAAGGCTATTTTCTCAGGAACGGTAAAAGCTACGGGTCTGAAATTTGGACAGTGTATGTAGAACTTTGGTCGCTACAACAACAAATATATAAAAGCTAAAAATTAAAGGGTGTTCCAAAATGAGTGACGAAAACTTTTAAAATCCCATGTAATATACATACAATTGTATTATGTATGTACATATGCATATTGACACTTGAAATTTGTAAAATTAGTGTATTTTTATATATGCTGCAACAATTAACACTAAAATTAAAAAAAAATTTAAATTAAAGGGTGGTCCATCAGTTAATGCAATTTTGACTATGAAAAACGCCATGAACCGAAAAAAATCGCCAAAACAAAAAAAAATGCCTATATCAAAAAAATCACCAAAAATTAAAAAAATCGCTTGTATGAAAAAAAAATCGGCAAAATCAAATAAATCGCCAAAACGAAAATAAATCGCCAAAATTAAAAAAAACGTCAAAAACCGAAAAAAAATCGCCAAAACGAGAATAAATTGCCTATATGAAAAAAAATCGCCTAAATGAAAAAAAAATCGCCAAAATCAAAAAAATCGCCAAAACGAAAATAAATCGCCAAAATTAAAAAAACGCCATGAACCGAAAAAAATCGCCAAAACAAAAAAAAATGCCTATATCAAAAAAAATCGCCAAAAATTAAAAAAATCGCTTGTATGAAAAAAAAATCGGCAAAATCAAAAAAATCGCCAAAACGAAAATAAATCGCCAAAATTAAAAAAAAAACGTCAAAAACCGAAAAAAATCGCCAAAACGAGAATAAATTGCCTATATAAAAAAAATCGTCAAAAATTAAAAAAAAATCGCCTAAATGAAAAAAATCGCCAAAATAAAAAAAATCGCCAAAACGAAAATAAATCGCCAAAATTAAAAAAACGCCATGAACCGAAAAAAATCGCCAAAACAAAAAAAATTGCGTATATGAAAAAAATCACCAAAATTAAAAAAAAAAAACGCTAAACACTGAAAAAAATAGCCAAAACAAAAAAAAATTGCCTATATCGCCAAAACCAAAAAAAAATTTCCTATATGAAAAAAAAATCGGAAAAAGCACCAAATTAAACATAATGCCTAAAACCTGAAAATTGCACAAAAAGTATGAATTTTTTCACAAAATTAATATGTACCTACATACATATCTCTGTGCTTATGTATGTATCTCTATACTACATAAACGCACTTTGGTAAAGGGTATATAAGACTCGGCACAGCCGAATATAGCACTCTTACTTGTTTTTGATACTCATTTATACACATCTACATTCTTAAAGAATGGATACCAAAGTCCAATTTCTTTAGTTTATTTATATTTTCTAAAGATCTGATAGCTAAAGAAATGAACAAAGTAAATATCTTTTATAATAGGCCCATATTCGTATTTTAAAGTTTAGAGCTTTCAAAATGGAAAATGTGTATACATATTTTACTATAAAAACTGATAATATGATGTGTTGCTGAATATTACACTGTGTTTTACTTCATTTTGAATGCTTAAGTTTTCTCAATATTTCATACTAACCAACAAGTTTAGAGAATTACAATACATTAAGTTTCCTAAGACCTATCATTCTTAATCAATTATTCAAAAACAAGAAAAACTAGATTTTTCCTTTGTAATTCTATTTTTATATAATTTTATATAGAAACATTTTATCATCTTCAAATTACTGTATACTATATTTAGCAGTTTTTTCTTGAACTTTTATATTTTATACACTAAGTAAGTCTTTATATATCAATCCACTTATATGAACCATTAATGGTAAATTCTTTTCACATCAGTTCTTTTCTTAAATCATTCTACTATTGATGCTTTCATATTGAGTAATGTTAAATCCTATATTTGTGAATGAATTTTCCAAAGTGTTTTTTAAAAAATTCTTTACCATCATCTGCTTTTAGGTTTTTTGGTATTCGTACCAGTTCAAAAATATTTTCCATTACCTTGGTTTTTTAGAGTGCAGCCTTTATTTTCAACGATACTGACCATATAAAGTTTGAGAACGTGACAATTACAGCCTACAACATTCAATAATTTATATTTTCTGTAGTATAGTCCCCAATTTCAACTAAATCAGCTTACCAATTATCATCCATTTCTTTCATTATATTTCTACAATACACAATCAATTTTAGATATTGCTTATAGAGTTGGTTTACTAAATTTCATTGACATTGAGTTGTTTTCCAGATTTTTTGGAGTGTTGTGGCATACTTGATACCCTTTCAGCTATTTATACTAATATCTAGTGAATTTTCCAATCTATTCCTTATCAATTCAATTTAATATGTCTTTCAAAACATTATTTAATTTTTAGAATGTCTTTCAATTTTATAACTCACTTCTATGCCTAATTTATTTCACGTTGTATTACATCAATTTGCATTAAAACATTCTAGAATATTAATACCCTAAGCCATATTATTATATTGTCATTTAGTTTGTCGATTTCAGTTTCTACAAACAATTTTTTGATAACATCGTTCGCCGTCAGTGAACGATGATGACTCTGTATGTATACATTAGTAATAATTAAAATCTTTTTATAGATTTGGAGTTCAAATTTATCATAATATTTGGTATTTTATGAAACATTAGAGAAAATACTCCTGGTGTTAGAGACCATATTTGGCCACCAACTTGTATTTTATCTTCATTCAGTTTGAGGTTACTATCACCAAATTTCCATTCACTATTTAAATCTTTATATGCGCCATAGTTTGTATATAATTTATTTCTTCCTTCCAAGACTGATACATCAGTATAAGTGTCTTCGGAATTGGAAGTCTGTGAGTACAAACATCATCCTCATCATCATTCACACTATTAGCATCATTTTTAATAAGATGGTATCATCAAATATTGTTCCTTCTGCTAGTTTCTTTGGTGTACTTGTCTCTATCTTGGCTGATGGGTTTTCAGACTTTAAACTTATATTATTTTCAACTTCTGTCTTGATTTTACTTTATTCTTTCATGGACATTCTGTTAATTTTTTTAGAACTATTTATGAATTCTTTGAGAGGTTCTGGTATAGGTTTAAATGTTAAATGTCTCTCAGTTGTTCTCGTGTATCTATTTCAACAGTTTTTATACTACGAAGCTTTTTCTTCAATACATTTCTTGACAACACCAACTGCTTTAAAACTTTCTCATCCATGTTTGATAATTGTAAATAACAGGTAACAGCTATCAGCTTATCAGGAGCTGGTCTGGTTTTCAGATCAGCTTTTCAGGACCTGGTCTGGTTTTCAGATCAGCTTTTTAGGACCTGGTCTGGTTATCAGATCAGCTTTTCAGGACCTGGTCTGGTTATCAGATCAGCTTTTCAGGACCTGGTCTGGTTTTCTGATCAGCTTATCAGGACCTGGTCTGGTTTTCAGATCAGCTTTTTAGGACCTGGTCTGGTTTTCAGATCTGCTTTTCAGGACCTGGTCTGGTTTTCTGATCAGCTTATCAGGACTTGGTCTGGTTTTTAGATCAGCTCATCAGGAGCTGGTCTGGTTTTTAGATTCCCTTATCACGAGCTGATCTGGCTTTCAGATCAAGTTATCAAATACCAGATTAGGCTATCAGGTAGCTGATCTGTAAAGCAGATCAGACTATCAGGAGCTATTCAGATTTCTAGATCAAGCTATCTGGTCCAGATTACATTATCAGTATACAAGTGGCTGACCATTTATAACATTTAGATGTATGAAGTTTAAGGTCAGATGAAATACGAAAAGGTAAACTTTTATGTAGTAAAATTGTTTTCTATAACGATCATCGTTTAATCAATATCTTTGCTTATAATCAAAAATCCTTATTTCTCCTTTATATTTTTCTCACCTTACCTAACATTACAAATACATTATGACAATCTCGTATCAAATGTTTGAGCATTCTGCTATAAGTTTTACATAAGTAGAATGTTTCAAGATTATCTCACCCTTTAAAAAATATGCTTCTCACACACAACATCGTTAAATATCATATTAGAATTACTTTTGCCTTTTTTAATAGAAATAACAGATTCACTATCTACAAATGTGTAATATCCCATTATTTTAATTGAAAAAATTAATTTCTACTGCTTTTCATATTTAAGTTGATATAGAGACTTTGAGTATAAATATGTAGATATTTTCAAATTTTAGTCCTCAAGGACTTTCTAGCAAGCCAATCATATCATTTTTTTTTTCGCAATTTGACAGACCAACTATTCTTGCATGAAAATAATTTCGTAGACGGGAACTAGGGTTTATTTTTGAACTAACGTTCGATGATTCATCAAAATTTCGTACCAACCTTTTTTTAGGTTGTTTTACTAACCGCATTTGTGTAACTAAATGCTTTTTATAAATATTATCTCTTATTATAAAAAATAAAATAATACAGCTATACGATATCAGGAAATATTTTCTAAAATCGTATAGGTGCATTAGTTTATTTTTTCTATAATAAGAGATAATGATCCATACTCATAATCAAAACAGCATAAAAATATCCTTTGTTTTGACTGTGAGTATGCATCAATATTTATGAAATGTATTTAGTTACAAAAATGTGGTCAGTAAAACAAAGTATATTTTAACAGACTTATTTATAAAATTATTAGGGCTTTATAAAAGCTTTTTAAAACAAATTTTTGTATGAAAATTTCTTTTAAAAAGCCATTACAAAGCCTTAATAAGTTTTATAATTAAGGCTGTAAGAGTTTAAAATCAGTATTTTGAATGACAATACTGTTTTTAAACTCTTAAAATATACTTTGTTTTGACTATGAGTAGGAGGCATTATTTATGAAATGTACATCATATATATTATTTCTTCTATAATAAGAAATAATATTTATGAACTACATTTCATAAATATTGGCTCATTCCCATAGTCAAAACAACCTAAAAATAGGTTGGTACGAAATATTGATGAATCATCAAAATTTCATATGAAGCTATAGCATATTTATGTGGTTATAATAACCGCATTTTGTAACTAAGTACATTTCATAAATAATATCTTTTATTGTTTCTATAATAAGAGATAATATTTATGAAATGTACTTAGTTACCAAATGTGGTTAGTAAAACAAAGTATAATTTAAGAGTTTAAAACCATAATTTTTATGGATATACTGGTTTTAAGCACTTAAAGCATACTTTGTTTTGACTATGAGTATGCACCAATATTTATGAAATGGATTTCATAAATATTGATCCATACTCATGGTCAAAACAACATAAATATAAATAGCTTGATATGAAGTTTTGATGAATCATCGAACGTTAGTTCAAAAATAAACCCTAGTTCCCGTCTACGAAATTATTTTCATGCAAGAATAGTTGGTCTGTCAAATTGCGAAAAAAAAAATGATATGATTGGCTTGCTAGAAAGTCCTTGAGGACTAAAATTTGAAAATATCTACATATTTATACTCAAAGTCTCTATATCAACTTAAATATGAAAAGCAGTAGAAATTAATTTTTTCAATTAAAATAATGGGATATTACACATTTGTAGATAGTGAATCTGTCATTTCTATTAAAAAAGGCAAAAGTAATTCTAATATGATATTTAACGATGTTGTGTGTGAGAAGCATATTTTTTAAAGGGTGAGATAATCTTGAAACATTCTACTTATGTAAAACTTATAGCAGAATGCTCAAACATTTGATACGAGATTGTCATAATGTATTTGTAATGTTAGGTAAGGTGAGAAAAATATAAAGGAGAAATAAGGATTTTTGATTATAAGCAAAGATATTGATTAAACGATGATCGTTATAGAAAACAATTTTACTACATAAAAGTTTACCTTTTCGTATTTCATCTGACCTTAAACTTCATACATCTAAATGTTATAAATGGTCAGCCACTTGTATACTGATAATGTAATCTGGACCAGATAGCTTGATCTAGAAATCTGAATAGCTCCTGATAGTCTGATCTGCTTTACAGATCAGCTACCTGATAGCTCAATCTGGTATTTGATAACTTGATCTGAAAGCCAGATCAGCTCGTGATAAGGGAATCTAAAAACCAGACCAGCTCCTGATGAGCTGATCTAAAAACCAGACCAAGTCCTGATAAGCTGATCAGAAAACCAGACCAGGTCCTGAAAAGCAGATCTGAAAACCAGACCAGGTCCTAAAAAGCTGATCTGAAAACCAGACCAGGTCCTGATAAGCTGATCAGAAAACCAGACCAGGTCCTGAAAAGCTGATCTGATAACCAGACCAGGTCCTGAAAAGCTGATCTGATAACCAGACCAGGTCCTAAAAAGCTGATCTGAAAACCAGACCAGGTCCTGAAAAGCTGATCTGAAAACCAGACCAGCTCCTGATAAGCTGATAGCTGTTACCTGTTATTTACAATTATCAAACATGGATGAGAAAGTTTTAAAGCAGTTGGTGTTGTCAAGAAATGTATTGAAGAAAAAGCTTCGTAGTATAAAAACTGTTGAAATAGATACACGAGAACAACTGAGAGACAATTAACATTTAAACCTATACCAGAACCTCTCAAAGAATTCATAAATAGTTCTAAAAAAAATAACAGAATGTCCATGAAAGAATAAAGTAAAATCAAGACAGAAGTTGAAAATAATATAAGTTTAAAGTCTGAAAACCCATCAGTCAAGATAGAGACAAGTACACCAAAGAAACTAGCAGAAGGAACAATATTTGATGATACCATCTTATTAAAAATGATGCTAATAGTGTGAATGATGATGAGGATGATGATTGTACTCACAGACTTCCAATTCCGAAGACACTTATACTGATGTATCAGTCTTGGAAGGAAGAAATAAATTATATACAAACTATGGCGCATATAAAGATTTAAATAGTGAATGGAAATTTGGTGATAGTAACCTCAAACTGAATGAAGATAAAATACAAGTTGGTGGCCAAATATGGTCTCTAACACCAGGAGTATTTTCTCTAATGTTTCATAAAATACCAAATATTATGATAAATTTGAACTCCAAATCTATAAAAAGATTTTAATTATTACTAATGTATACATACAGAGTCATCATCGTTCACTGACGGCGAACGATGTTATCAAAAAATTGTTTCTAGAAACTGAAATCGACAAACTAAATGACAATATAATAATATGGCTTAGGGTATTAATATTCTAGAATGTTTTAATGCAAATTGATGTAATACAACGTGAAATAAATTAGGCATAGAAGTGAGTTATAAAATTGAAAGACATTCTAAAAATTAAATAATGTTTTGAAAGACATATTAAATTGAATTGATAAGGAATAGATTGGAAAATTCACTAGATATTAGTATAAATAGCTGAAAGGGTATCAAGTATGACACAACACTCCAAAAAATCTGGAAAACAACTCAATGTCAATGAAATTTAGTAAACCAACTCTATAAGCAATATCTAAAATTGATTGTGTATTGTAGAAATATAATGAAAGAAATGGATGATAATTGGTAAGCTGATTTAGTTGAAATTGGGGACTATACTACAGAAAATATAAATTATTGAATGTTGTAGGCTGTAATTGTCACGTTCTCAAACTTTATATGGTCAGTATCGTTGAAAATAAAGGCTGCACTCTAAAAAACCAAGGTAATGGAAAATATTTTTGAACTGGTACGAATACCAAAAAACCTAAAAGCAGATGATGGTAAAGAATTTTTTAAAAAACACTTTGGAAAATTCATTCACAAATATAGGATTTAACATTACTCAATATGAAAGCATCAATAGTAGAATGATTTTAGAAAAGAACTGATGTGAAAAGAATTTACCATTAATGGTTCATATAAGTGGATTGATATATAAAGACTTACTTAGTGTATAAAATATAAAAGTTCAAGAAAAAACTGCTAAATATAGTATACAGTAATTTGAAGATGATAAAATGTTTCTATATAAAATTATATAAAAATAGAATTACAAAGGAAAAATCTAGTTTTTCTTGTTTTTGAATAATTGATTAAGAATGATAGGTCTTAGGAAACTTAATGTATTGTAATTCTCTAAACTTGTTGGTTAGTATGAAATATTGAGAAAACTTAAGCATTCAAAATGAAGTAAAACACAGTGTAATATTCAGCAACACATCATATTATCAGTTTTTATAGTAAAATATGTATACACATTTTCCATTTTGAAAGCTCTAAACTTTAAAATACGAATATGGGCCTATTATAAAAGATATTTACTTTGTTCATTTCTTTAGCTATCAGATCTTTAGAAAATATAAATAAACTAAAGAAATTGGACTTTGGTATCCATTCTTTAAGAATGTAGATGTGTATAAATGAGTATCAAAAAAAATTAGTGAATAAATATGGACTTCAACAAGAATCATGCTGAAGCATGCATAAATTATAAAATGCAATCTAAACAGATATTACTTTATATATTTATCTGTATGAGTATCAAATAAATTTACTGAAAAAATGAAAGCATGTCGACGCATGAATAATTAAAAAATTCCTCACGTTATAAAATTTTTGCAAATGAATTACATATGTATATATGTATCTACTGTGCAAAAAATTCAAAAGAGTGAATTCGTAAAATCTAATAGTATAGATTTTTAAAACACCACTACATCTTGGACTCTCGCGTCATTATCGATAGAAGCATGCTAAGAAAAAAATATGAATAAAGCTGTTAGATGATTATGAAAAACTCTTTTTTAATAATGAATTCGACAGCAATTGTATCTGGATCAATACAACTCATGAATGTGTTGTATAGGGATGATTGATGGTGAGAGCCCCTTTTTTAAGTGAAAAATCATTACATCTGCATGCGATACAATCAAGCCTACGTTAACAAGAATTACTTCAAGGGGCCAACCAGTAAACCTCATATTGAAACACTTGAGGTAAAATTCTCCCAAACATAGATATTCCAATGTTTCTGACACTTTATGCAAATATGCACTTTATGTATGTATATGTATACTTTTAAAAATTATATATGTAAATGTTCTCTATTTGAAGTAGTAAAATCAACAATTAGTGACACATTAGAAGGAAAAATAAATAAAAATAAAGAGTGACTGACTAACTTATACGTACAGTCTGCTAACAGACACACAAAGCACAATTAAATTAAAGATATCAAAAATATGAATACAATAAACTGAACTTTAATAAAATGAGAAAAAATCGTGTCTTCTAGAACATCAAATAAAAGCTAAAGACGATCAGCCTTCATAAAATAAATATATATCGTATTATCCCTAATTAATTAATTCGTGTAGTATACGCGGTTACTCTATACTACAGAAACCACCAAGAGAGTAGATTTAAATTCTTAGAAAACGACTTTATTTTCTGTTGATCGCTATTCAAGAAGAAAATTAGTTTGTTTATTATGGTTTAACTAATTTAAAAGTACATTCATATCTATACTTCTTAACATAAAAATCAAAAACAAATATTATTCAATTCTATATTATATGTATCTAAAATTCCAAAAAAGCTGTTACATATAAGTATGAAGGAATCACCAGCGCTTCTAACTGCATCAGAGTTTAAGAAAAAAAGCTCCTTTTATTCAATAGGAGACCAATGGAATAAAATTTTAATTTGAAACAGTAAGCAAAGACACCAGCTTACTGCATTTTTATCCATAATCGTATAATAGAATATATAACCACCGAAGGACAAATTTTTCAAGTCTTATAAATTAAGCCATGTGTTAAATAAACATAAATTTTATAGAGGACTAAGGTTTCAAAAGTAATTCAATTGATTTCATTGGAAAAAAAGTAGCGTTTGTTTTCATCAATTATGAAAATAACAATTTCATTATAAAACACCCCTTTGATTTTAAATGTTTATCAAAAAAAATAAAAAAAGCTAAACCAAGCAAACTGCCTAACAAAAAAAAAAAAACTGTCATCACCAAAGCTGGAGGTGCTGAATCAGTTTCATTTAAAAATGTTTATACATTTTTGAAAGGTTTTGCATTGTACACCCTCCAAAAATTTCTAACGTTGACTATATAGGCTGCATAAACTTTAAGCAAATTTAAATTAAATATAGGAAATATTTCTGTTATAGTTACTATTACTTTAGAGTATGTATCTTCAGGAATTTAGCTTTACTTAAAATAGAAAATCCTCACAAACTTGTAAGTAAATGCAAATGAAAATTAAAACAACGTTTTTTTTTTTAATTTCAAATAAAAAAGCTGAAGATATTTCACATCTATACATAGCAACATCAGCAGCAGCAACAACAACAACAACAACAACAACAAAAGAGATGACATGACGAAAAAAATATGTATTCAAAGATTGAGATAAACACTTATTTGTATGTACATATGTACATACATACATGCAAACATAAATTGTAGATATGTATGTATACATATCAGATTTCTTATCAATTCTCAAGTATTTATTAGATCTTAACAATCACACTTACATATCTTCATTATGAAAATATATGAAGCATTATTTTGCATGATCACACTCAGGGAAATTATTCTGATTAAAAATAAGAATGCGTCACATTAATTCAATAATTTTCAATGTAATAGAAAATGTATGTTGAGATACTTAAAAACTAATGAGTTTAATAAATGAATACTGTAAATTAATATTTTTCCATATTGAAATAAGAAATTTCAATATGACTAAACCTTCGCTAATGTTTCTTATTAATTCAACATGGTTTTTACTGATTTAAGTTGGTCTTTTTTTCTGTGTGTCGAAAAGTCGTCCAGTCAAAGAAGGTGGATGTAGTTAAACAAACAAAATCTGTAATATAAACAAATTTGTCAAAGGCAGACTTTAACGCGAGACAAATTTAAGTATGAAAAAATATAAAGCAATCGTAAGTATAAAAACATACTAGGATTAGGGAAGTTCAGATATATGATATTATTTTAAAGTACCAACTGTCGATATTGAAAACAATTTATTGCTACCTACATATAAATACTAGTACGAGAAACTCATATACACACGCATACACACACACACATAGCAGGATTCATCTAAGAAAAATCCCAGAAAATTTTAACAACAAACAACAAATCAAGACCAGCCTAAAATCTCACAGATATACATTCACAAATTCCTATGGTCATACATACATATACAATATATAAAATTAATCTCAACAACAGAACACTCTGACCTACCTGAATTATGAATAGTCTTAAACTCCCACAGACCTATATACATATAGATTCCCACGGCTACATATAACAAGAACATATCGCCTATAATAAATCACAATCCTCTTAAATTCTCACAGCCATACACAATCAATCTACCTCATCAAAATCCTCACCCACCTCAAATCACGACCAGCCTTAAACTCCTACAGACAAACACACCTACAAATCCCTATGGCTACATATTACGTCAACAACCCTACCCACCCAAATCATAGTCAGCCTTAAGCTCCTACATACATACAAACATACAGATTCCCCCGGTTACATATTACTAGAATACCTCACCCCTCATAAATCGCGATCAGCCTTAAGCTCCTACAGAAATATATACACACACTCATACACAAACACACACACACACACACATATACCCAAACAATCACACACACACTCTATTACAGGCGATCCATCTACCTCCTCAACACCCCCACCCACCTCAAATCACGATCAGGATTAAATTCTCACAGGCATACATGCATGCATGTAATCGATCTACCTCAACTACACCCCCGCCCCCCTGCTTATCAAAGCCTCGCTTAAATTCCTGCAGACAGATACAACCACAAACTCCTACGACTACATATTACAACACCTACAAACACCCATCCACCCAAATCAGAGTCTACTAACACCTATATTAGCATTAGAAAAAATAACTTTCACGTTTTCCCGTCGGCATAAGGACAAATCATTTCCCTGATTTTCCCTTCGGTATTAGGAAAAAATAATAATCATGTTTTGCCATCGGCATTTGAAAAAAATAATAATCATGTATTGTTGTAGGCATTAGGAAAAATTAATAATCACTATTTCCCCCACTGGTATTAGGAAAAATCATTTTCATGATTTTCCCGTCGGCATAAGGACAAATCATTTCCATGATTTTCCCTTCGGTATTAGGAAAAAATAATAATCATGTTTTGCCGTCGGCATATACACACATAAAAACCTTAAAACTATGAGTCACCTTAATACATTCACACGAAATATTCCACACAAAAATTCCCACGGTCAGGCGGACAGTCAGAGAGACAGACAAACAGACAGACATACTCTTAATGTAAACAAAAAACTCCTAATGTAAACAAAAAACATCAAAGCGCCGCCGAAAACACAAATTTCCAAGAATTTAACAATTTCAGCAACAATTTAACAATTTCAGCCCAAAATTTAACAATTTCAGCCACAATTTAACAATTTCAGCCAACAATTTTGCAAGTTTAATTGGCGCAGGACTGGTAGTTCACTACTACTAACCTGGAAGTGCTAAAACTCTGCACCCAGAATAAAATAAAATTATTTATACTGCCAAAATAAAATAAATCTTGCCAGTTGCGACCGTAAGGCGCAAAAGAAAGAAAATCTTTGAGTCCTGACAGACCAGCCAAAAACGATCTGTCAGTGGAAGATGTCCGCCTGGCCAAAAGGCAGAATTAATCAGGCGAAACAACAACAACTAGCCAACAAATCTACAAGAACATCAGCACCAGGGAAAACAACCAGAGAGCAACAACTACAACAGCTTAATGCATTTTTACCAAATAAAATTTTTCATTAACATTACAGTTTGCGGTAACTACAAAATTGGAAGATATTTACAACACTCGAGTTGATACCAACAACAACACAACAATATATAACGAAAATCGTAGTTGAATTATGATGTGCTACAACATGAGGTAAAGACAGCAAAAAAAAATAATAATAAATAAGTATAACAAACAAAGAAGTGCACTAATTGCGGCGCACTCTTAGGTCAGTAGGCGTTAACCGCCGCACAGTGGCTGAAAATCGTTTTTCATTGGCCAAAATTCTGTAACTTTTGAACTGATCAAAATATTGAAGTAATTTTTACTTTAGTGGATAGATATTTAGTTCAGTTTGACTCAGTTTTAATTACATTAAAATTGATTGAGGACTTTTTAAGGAATTCTAGCTCAAAGTTGAACTTTTGAATTTTTTTAACTTTTAGAGTGAAATATGGGTTTATTATTTTTTTATTTATTAAAAAATTTAATATATGGAAATTAGTTATGGAGTTTATTTAATGTTACACTCAAAAAAAAATTTTACACTAAAAAAAATAGTAAAATCAACGATTTTGCTATTATTACAGAAAAATTAAAAATTTTTTGCTGTCTAATTTGCAATTTTGTTTACACTCAAAGAATAGTTACACTTAAAAAAAAACTTTAATAATATTATCTAAAAATATTGCTATTACTATTTCTTCATTGCACGCAAGTACTTCTAGGATTATTTTAAACCTGAAAATAAGGTTTAAATCCACTCCTGTTATTTCAGATGCTGTTTCTGGATCTGAAAAGAATCTTCTTGCGGTATTGCCATCATTTGTATTGCCTGACCCTTGTTTTGGCTGATCTATAATCAATCCTAATTTGCGATATTCATCTAGAACATGTTTCTTTTTTGAACTTCTTAACTCTTTGTTGGTTTCGTTGTTTCTTATTGATCCTGAAGACCCGAAATCCAAATCATAACTGATTTTTAGTATGTGTTCCATAAGTCGTATTCTTGCATGTAGTGGTGATAATCCAAATTCATATGCATCGGTATTATCTAATGATTTTGTCGGGACTTGGTTTAATTGGGTTGATGTTGCTTGGCATATAATGCAGCTGAATGCAGCCTTCGTGTTAGTCAAAGCCTGACCTACTTTTCCATCTATCATTGTCAGCACTAATTGGTAGCTTACTTCAGTTTGCTGCCCATCTAACTGTAATTGTAATGGCTGTAGTGTTGCAATTTGGGCCTTGATATCACTAACTTCTTTGTTAATGGCATCATGAGTTTCTTTTTTGAATTCAAATTTAATTGGCCTGCAGTATTTCGTAGAAGATGGTGTCTCATTTTTCCAAATATCCATTGTTTGTGTTGTACTAGTCGAAGGCTCTGAATCTTCCAAAATCTTTTTCAATCACAATGGTACAAATGATACCATGAACATATCTGAGTCCGAAATATTTTCACATACAGCTTGTTTGTATTGTTTTTGTCCCGAGGAACCATCACATCCCCATTTACAAAAAAGAATTAACTTTGTGTTTCCATATTTCTTTAACTCATTTCCTGTTATTGATTGTAGCAAGCGTTCGGCTGTGTGATCAAGTAGAGATTGTAGTTGTACCTCTGCCGAAATTGGTGTGATTGTAATAGTGTCCTTTGATGGCAAACAGTCTATTTTAGCAGCGGTTATGTAATGATATGCTGGATACATATTTGACCCTTTTTCAATCGCACGCAGTCTGAGCTTAATATATTGCTGTTTTGTTAATTTCAAATCCAGAAATAATGCTAATGCCTCCTCATTTGTGTACTGTATTGCATCACTCGGAGTTGGTATACTTTTAAGAATCCGTTTTGTTCTCACTGGACTAGCTTTAACAACTTTTTCAATGATATCCACTTTTGATAATTGGTTCTGTGATCGTAATTGATGTAGGAAAGATTCTTTTATATTTGTACAACCAATTGCATCGTTAAAATCTTTAAGTTTCCGCCTCTTAGATCTATCACTGCAGTTGCCCATTAATGATTTGCGTGGTCTTCCAGCCTTATCTTGCTTTGCTGTTTCTGCAGCGACAGTAAGTTGGCCTTCTAACCAGTTTACACTTTTTATATAAAAGTTTTGTTTACTGTAGCTAACTTCTTTGTAGCGTTTTTTTAGTGCTTTGACGAAATTAGATAATTGCTCTTGCATTTCGGTGCTACACGAATTTAAGTTTAATTTTATTTTAACGTAACTAAGAACATCTTCCTGGTTTTTGTTTCTAAAATACTCTTCGGCCAGTTCTTTATAACTGAAGCTCTCCATATTTATCTGAATATTTTTATTTGTTATATTTTATCCGTACAATTAAAGGATTAACTTATTACTGAGTAATCCCTTATGGAATCCGTAGTTTTATACATTTTTAGATACATGTTATTCACACATTGATCTTCAATTTCATAGCAGGTAGTGCTTAAATTGAACAAAACTGCACATGTTATTCAGACCTTAATATCAGGTAAAACTGATTAGTATCTCGCCAATATGGGGTTGTTTTTTATCTTTAGTGGTTTAATGTCGCCATTATTGTTATAAAAATGTTTATGACTTTGGTTGACCCTAACATTTGATAACAGGTAAATTCAGAAAGAGATCATATGTTTACTGTAGAACCTATTGTGATAATTTTATGACTTATTTTTTGCTGATCAAAACAAAGCCATTAAACCCTTTCGCAGATATTATTTTTATTTTTTTTCGTTTTACGTAGTCTAAAGTAAAAAAAAAAAAACTTTTAGGCAAAAAAGTGAAAATTTAAGACACTATTGTATACGAGTACTTATAGGGCTGTTTAAATTAATTTGAATTTTTTTTAGAGTAATTTCATTAAAATGAAAAAAGTGTTCTACCCACGGGTCGTCACGGGTGCAAAAGTATATATAGCGTTAAAGAGGACACTTTCACCTTTCTCCTGGTGGTATACGTTTCTTGTTCCCTTTTGTTCCCTAGAAGTTCTATTCCACTAAAATTTAAATTTGAGAAAAATATAGTAGTTTCATAAATATTTCATAACGCCCGTAATATTAAACGCTAGAGCTGTGGCAACTTACAACAACTAAAGACTATAGTCCTACCAACATTATAAAAAAGACCGCAGGCCGTTATCGATGATAGCTTGCGAGTAGTAACCATTTATTTTTGATAAAAAACAAAAGAAAAACACCTTTTTCTGAAATTAAAAAAACGGTTGAGTTTGACAGCATGCCACGCCCACAATTATCAATAGTTTAACCTAAGTTTTTGGCTACCTTAATCTGGATATATTAGCTACAAAAAGGCGTAAAAATTTTAAAAATCGGTGACAAAAAAAATTAGACTTTTGGCCAATGAAAAACGATTTTCAGCCACTGTGCGCCGTTGACAAACTATACATATATATATATATATATATATATATGTATTATTTTTTTAATTAGATTTTAACAAAAATAACTTTAATAATTATAACTATATTATCACTTTTAAACTTTGTTTTAAAAATTTACAAAATACACCATAAAAATTTAAAGAAGAAATATGCTAGTAGAGCAAACAATTTAGACAAAATATAAGCAGAATTAATCGTTATAGCTAATTTTTGATATTCACTAATGGAATGGAAGGATATATTAAATAAGGTTCGAATTATAAAAGAAGATTTTGAACGTTCATACAAATGCCTCAATATTGATAGACCTATTAAAAACGAAACAATTAGTCACCATTTTCAGAACATTTTTAAAAGAATAGAAGAAATAAGAGTTTTACTTAACGTTTATTGCAGCAGGCTTACAGTAGCTCACCAAAGAGCAGCAGACGCATTTTTCTTTGACTTAACAAACAGAATTTCAAAACTAGCCCATAAAAAATCAATACAGATCGAACTACCAAATTCATTACACGAAAGTGTAACATATAATATTTTAATGTCTATAACTGAAACCACTATGACTCAAACAGTAGTAGACTTTTTAAACACAGCATCAAAGCTCATTACAGACTTTGATGGAAAATCTGAAAATTTGCGCTCCTTTGTTGACTCCTTATCTTTGGTAGAATCAATAAAAGGCAGCCACGAATCTGTGGCAGTATCTCTAATAAAAACAAAACTAAAAGGAAACGCTAGAAATCTAATCAATAATGAATCAACTATATCCGAAATAATACACAAACTAAAAAATAGCGTCAAGGGAGAGTCTGTGGAAGTATTAACAGCAAAAATTTTAAATATAAAACAAAACAATAAAACTGCTAACGCTTATTGCAGTGAAATAGAAAATTTAACCAAGGCATTAGAAACCGCATACATTTCAGATGGATTGTCATGCGACCTAGCCACAAAGTATTCCACACAAACTGCCGTAAAGGCATTAACTAAGAACTGCACCATAGATAAAGTTAAGTTTATCATGAAAGCAGGACAATTCAATAGCATGAACGATGCTATTAGTAAATTTGTCAATAGTTGTACAGACACCACACGTCAACAAAATACTATTTTGTACTATGGACAAAAGTACAAATCTGGAAACAGTTACCGTGGTAATAATACATGATCACGTGGAAGAAATAATTACCCACGTAGAAATAATAACAACAACTATAATAATAACAATAATAATAATAGCAATTATTACAGAAACCGACAAAGATTTAATAATAATCGTAGGAACAATAACTACGTAAGAGCAACAGAATCAAATGAAAACAATTCGGAAAACTCCGAACTTCCCCTAGGATCAAATCAGTAAAAATTTACCATCTAAATCTTAACTTGAGCTTCTTTATACATATACAATTAGACAATAATGATTCCTCGCTCGCACTCTTAGTAGACACGGGAGCAGACATTTCATTAATAAAATCAAAATTCTTTAAACAAAACCAAATTAATACTAATAAAACTACAACTTTAAGTGGAGTAGGACAGGGTAACATCAAATCGATTGGAAATACATTTTGCAATTTAAAATTTAAAAAATTTTTAATACCACATTACTTCCAGGTAGTAGATAATAATTTTCCGATACCATGCGATGGAATCATTGGCATGGATTTTATCAAAAAATATAACTGTATATTGGATTTCAACCAAGATAATGATTACCTTATCCTTAGACCATTTAATATACCACAAACAATAGATATACCGATTACGAATAACTGCAATGAAATTAATATACCTCCAAGATGTGAAGTAATACGTCAAGCAAATTTTACCAATTCAAATAACGAATTATTAATTCCAAATCAAGAAATTGAACCAGGTGTTTTTATACCAAATACATTAGTTAAATCTGACAAAGCATTTATTCGTATTCTAAACACTAATAACACCATTACTAAACTCAAACAAAGTAACATAAAAACTGAAAACATCTCTGATTATGAAATTATCAAAGAAAATTTAGGCAAAAACTCTAAACGAAAATCAGAAATATTAAAAATTTTACAGAAACATTTTCCACAACAATTTAAAACAACATTAACAAAACTATGTTCAACATATAGTGATATTTTCGGTTTGGAATCAGAAACAATAACAACTAATAATTTTTATGAACAAAAATTGAGAGTAAAAGATAAAGAACCAGTATATATTAAAAATTATCGTATACCACATACACATAAAGAAGAAATTGACAAACAAGTGAAAAAATTAATAGACGATAAAATTATTGAACCTTCCTATTCTGAATATAACAGTCCAGTCTTGTTAGTACCAAAGAAATCACTTCCTAACTCTGACCAGAAAAGATGGAGACTTGTCATAGATTACAGACAAATAAATAAAAAATTAATTGCAGATAACTTCCCATTACCTAGAATTGATGATATATTAGACCAACTAGGTAGAGCAAAATATTTCTCCTGTTTAGACTTAATGTCAGGTTTTCACCAAATCAGTTTGGAGAAAAACTCCAGAGACTGAACAGCATTCTCAACCAATAACGGTTCACACAGATTCACTAGATTACCTTATGGTTTAAAAATAGCACCAAATTCTTTTCAAAGAATGTTGACACTTGCTTTTACTGGACTAAAACCAGATCAAGCATTCCTTTACATGGACGACTTAGTTGTCCTGGGATGTTCAGAAAAGCATATGCTTTCAAATTTAAAGAGTGTTTTTGACTTATGCCGTAAGAACAATCTAAAACTGCATCCAGAGAAATGTTCGTTTTTCATGAAAGAAGTAACATATCTTGGTCACAAATGTACAGATAAAGGAATATTACCAGACGATAGTAAATATTCAATCATTGAAAACTATCCAACACCAACTAACGCAGACAGTGCAAAGAGATTCGTAGCATTTTGTAATTACTATCGAAGATTCATTAAAAATTTTTCTGAATACTCCAGACATTTAACCAAATTATCCAAGAAAAATACACCATTTGAATGGACAAAAGACTGTGATTTTGCGTTGAAATATCTTAAGAAAGCACTAATGAGTCCTACTTTAATCCAATATCCTGATTTTACTAAGGAATTTTGTATAACAACAGATGCAAGTAAGTACGCTTGTGGTGCGGTTTTGACACATGAATATGATGGTAAACATTTACCTATTGCCTATGCATCAAACACATCCACAAAGGGAGAAAGTAACAAATCAACCATTGAGCAAGAATTAACTGCAATTCATTGGGCAATTACCCACTTCAGACCATATACATATGGAAAACATTTTCTTGTCCGTACTGATCATAGACCACTTTCTTATTTGTTTTCAGTGAAAAACCCAAGCTCCAAGTTAACAAGAATTAGACTCGATTTGGAAGAATATAACTTTACAGTAGAATATCTTAGGGGAAAAGATAACTATGTTGCTGACGCTCTATCGCGAATTACAATAAATGACCTAAAAGACATGAATAATAAAATTTGTTCTATATTAAAAGTCACGACTAGATCGATGACCAATACAAAATACAAGAATAGTAATACACTAAATGAACAGCATAAAAATAAAAATAATGATAAGCCCAGTATATATGTACCTTTAACAAACACTGACGTCAGAAAATACTATAAACTAAAGATTTCCCCCGGAAGATGTTATATCAAACGTGGAAAATCTATAGTAACATATATACATATTAATGATTTGCTTACTAAAGAGAATTTTGACTTAGGACAATTTTTCTCTAGGCTCGAAAAAGTGGCCGGTAAACACAATGTATATAATTTACAAGTGGCACCTAGTGAGAAAATTTTCGAATTTATCTCTATTAATGAATTTAAACTTATGGGCAATAAAATATTAAATAAAATTAAAGTATCGCTACTAAATAATGTGACCCAAATAGATAGTAAGAATGCCAAGGCAATTCTTGAAATTATGCTGAAATATCACGATGATCCCATAGAAGGAGGACATTGTGGAATATATATAACATTAGAAAAAATAAAAAGATATTACTATTCGAAAAATATGTCCAAGGACATATCTAAATACGTAAAAACATGTCATAAATGTCAAACTGCTAAAACTTTAAAACAAAACAAAAGTCCAATGACTGTGACACCAACGCCAACAAAACCATTTGATACGGTAGTGGTAGACACAATAGGGCCATTTCCAAAATCATTAATTGGAAATGAATACGCAATCACAATAATATGTGATTTAACTAAATATTTAGTTACTATACCAATAAGAGACAAAAGCGCTAAAACAATGGCTAAGGCAATATTTGAAAATTTTATACTTACCTATGGTCCAATGAAGACGTTCATTTCGGACATGGGAACAGAATATAAAAATTCGATATTAACAGAACTTTGTAATCTACTAAAAATTGAAAAATTAACTTCGACAGCTCATCACCACCAAACAATAGGCACAATAGAAAGAAGTCATAGAACTTTCAATGAATATGTACGTTCCTATATATCTATAAACAAATATGATTGGGACGAATGGCTAAAATATTTTACTTATTGTTTTAATACAACACCTTCAACAATTCATAATTGTTGTCCTTATGAGTTAGTCTTTGCAAAAACTCCTAACAGTTTTCAGATTTTCAATGTAGATAAAGTAGAACCACTATATAATATAGAGGCCTATGCCAAAGAAACTAAATTTAGATTAGAAGTAGCATATAAGAGGGCCCAACAATTATTAGATAGAAATAAACTTAAGCAAAAATTAAACTATGATAGGGATATAATTGATCATAACTTTAAAATAGGAGATCTAGTATTATTGAAAAATGAAGCAGGTCATAAGTTAGATATACAATATAGAGGACCTTACAAAATTAAGGAAATAGACTTAAGAAATAATGTAACTATATTTGATAAGAAAACAAATAAAACACAAATAGTTCATAAGAATATACTTAAATTATATAATATTAAATAATTAAAACGGTATGGCCATTACCAATAAAACCTAATATTTTACAATAAGATTTAAATTTTTAATTATATTTCAAAAATACTTTTTTTATGTGTAAAAGAATGTCCATAAACCTAACGTTATATGAACATTCTTATAAAAGGTGGAGGTGTAGCGTGTTCTAACTATCACTACGACTAACATTGCGTAGTAAACATTTAAAGTCAACTTGACCGCACCATGCATAACATCCAATGGCACTGAAATTATTTTTGTGCACTGGACATTTGACACTCATGCAATCGGGCAAATACCGCTGCATGAAGTGTTAGATAAATGCATTTGACAGACTGCAACGTAAATATGCTATTTGACACTCGCCAGTCTGATCAAAGGCTGCATCATAATGCACTTGAATGAATCATAATTAATAAGCACATGTGTTTATATAATAAATATAAACAATACACGCCGCACGCCTACCGTGGGAAACTAAAAGGAACAATTTGCTTATTAAGCATATACCTTTTCTTTTTCCTCTTATGTTAAGATAGGTTAAGCTTTATTCTCATAACTAGTATATAAGACAATGTATTTTTCTTTTAAGATTAATCATTAAACAACATTCCTAGAGCTCCTAGCTGAGCTCAGGAAATAATCTTTTTATTTTATTAAATAAAAATAAACAAAAATAAAAAGTTAATAAAACAACCTATTACAGTACATATTATTCGTAATAGGTACATACTGACTTTAATTAATAAACTTTATGTTTGCTAATATTTTTACATAGTAGAAATAACAAAAACCAAAAAAAAATCGGAAACAAAAAAAAACACAAATAAAGTGCCCTTGAGGAATACTCTATATGAGTACCTCAAAAACTTGTGAAGTGAAATCTAATGGCAGAAATGCCTATTTTACTGTGAGTTCTGAAGCTCTTAATGAAAACAATAGAAATAATAAATCTAATGTAAGTCTTTTTTTCAACGGCAAAGCCAATTGTTCGTCAGCGATCAACTTCGCCTTGTCCTATTCCAAATAGTGATTTACTAACATTACAGTTGCCTAGTACTTCTTCATATAAGTCAGTAATATCATCCCCTTCAGGCTCGTGTTCATCACTTAATAAAGTTATCACTACAGATAACAGTAGCTCAAAACCCAAGGTACAAGTCGGAATAGACAGATACATAACCGTGGTAAAGCGTGGGCGAACCCCGAATTCTTCAAAAATTTCATCCGCTTCAAAGATGTCTAGGGATAATAGCGCATCATCTACCAATCGTCAAAATCGTTTTTCATTATTGCAAGTCACCGACGATAAGCCCGCCGCAGCATCGCAAAAGTCTTTTAAGCCACCACCTATATATTTGAGAGAAAAAAATTCTAACGCCCTAATTAAAAAATTAGTCTCGGGCATTGGTGAAAACGTATTTCATGTTATTCCAATAAAGCGTTGTAACATTGACGAAACTAAAATTCAAATATACGAAGAAAAAGATTTACGCAAAATAATGACTGAATTCGAAAAAAATAAAACAAGTTTTTATACGTACCAGCTTAAAAGTAGCAAAGGTCTGCAGATCGTATTAAAGGGCATTGACTCTTATGTTAATCCCGAAGGTGTAAAATATGCACTCATCATACAAGGTTTTAAAGTAAAAAAATTTACCAACATAATCAATAGGGAGAAGATCCCCCAGCCTCTATTTCGTGTTGAACTGGAGCCGAATTATATACAGCTAAAAAAAACGAGACACAGCCAATTTATAGCCTAAAATACCTATTATACCGAAAAATCACAGTTGAAGAGCCACATAAGCGATCAGGTCTTGTTACAGTGCCATAATTGCCAAGAATATGGCCATACAAAAACATATTGTAAATTACCCACTGCTTGTGTTGTGTGGGGCGAATTACACGGTACTGCTAGTTGCAATAAGCCAAAAAATCAAAGTGATAAAAAATGCAGTAGTTGTGAAGGTAATCACTCCGCTAACCAAAGAGGCTGTCATGTGTACAAAAACCTAAATTAGCTCCATATCAATCAGCAAACGCTTACGTGGCCACTTTTGCGCAAATGAGCCAACCAGCTACTTCCCGTGTATCGTATGCCGATGCTGCTAAAACAAATTCTATTCCCAAACAAAATGTTTGCCCGCAAAATATTTCAACAAATACAAACTCAAACTTTAGTTTAAATCGCCTTGATAACACAGGCCAACACGATTTTTAGGGTTGGTACTTTGATAGTAAACTTTCGTGCATATGATACTGATCTCCAATGCCTATAAATTACTTTTTTTTAAATTGGCTCTGTATCGAGATTTTCCGTTATTAAGAAAAAAGAGGACGCTGCATCACATAATTTGCATTTACTTTAGAACCAGTTCTGTGATCAAATAGAAAAATACACAGAAGGCTAGAAAACAAATTGACCTTTAAATTACGTTTCGGAGATATTCGGAAATTTTTATACAAAAAAATAAATTTTTTTAAAAAAATTAGAAATTCGTTTTTTAAAAGACTCATTACAATTTTAAATTGAAGAACATTTTATATTTTATTATTAATTGTGATACATTCTTATGTTATAAATAAAATGAGCCACATTTATTTTAAATCATTCTATTACTTCTGAATTTATTCACAATTAAGTGGTGAAATATATACTCGTAATAAACCTTTTTTTAATTTTTTTTTTCAATTTAAAATAAATGATAATAAAAACACTATAATGCGATTATATATTTTAGCACTTCATTGTGAATAAATTCAGAAGTAATAGAATGGTTTTTAGAAAATTTAGCTCACTTTATTTATAACATAAGAATGTATCACAATTAATAATAAAATATAAAATGTTCTTCAATTTAAAATTGTAATGAGTCTTTTAAAAAACGAATTTCTAATTTTTTTAAAAAAATTTATTTTTTTGTATAAAAATTTCCGAATATCTCCGAAACGTAATTTAAAGGTCAATTTGTTTTCTAGCCTTCTGTGTATTTTTCTATTTGATCACAGAACTGGTTCTCAAGTAAATGCAAATTATGTGATGCAGCATCCTCTTTTTTCTTAATAACGGAAAATCTCGAGATACGGAGCCAATTCAAAAAAACTGATTTAGAGGGATTGATACACAGTAGTTATTGTATAGAAATTGACTACGAAACCTTTGACCTTACACAATAAATTTCATTTTGTTGACCTGTGTAATTTATTGCAAACTATAAATAATTTTACAACAAATATGACTACCATGATGCAAGAAATGCTACGAATGCAGAATTCACTGCTTCAAGTAGTAATTAACAAGCCATAAACACGTTAAAATATGTTTCTGGAACGTAAACGGCATTCGCAAACATAAAAATGAACTTGAGCACTTCCTTACGGAAAAAAATATTGATATAATGTTCTGGTATCTGAGACACATTTGACTTCGAGAAGCTTTTTCAAAACTAATGGCTACACTATATATGATACAAAGGACCTTTGAGGAAGAGCATGCGGTGGATTTGCAATTCTAATTAATTAATGAAGCACTATATCCGATATATTGACAACGTTAGTGAAGAATATATGCAAACTACGAATATTTTTGTAGAAAATTTTTATTCTGATTTCGCGATCTCATCAATTTACTCACCTTCCAGATTTTCAGTTAACCAAGATTAATATGAGAAGTTCTAGAAATCGCTTGGATCTTGTTTCGTGGCAGCTGGAGACTACAATGCAAAACATACGTACGGGGTTCACGCCTTGTAACACCTAAAGGTCGAGCTTTGTTTAATACAATTTCAAAAATGGGCTTAGATGTTATTCGAGTGGGGAGCCCACTTACTGGCCTACTGACGAACGAAAAATTCCGAATGTTATTGTTCTTGGCGTCATGAAAAATATTTCTAGGGATTTAATTAACGTTGAAACTTCTCTAGATCTCTCCTCCGATCACTCTCCCACTTTCGCTACAATCTGAAATCCACTAAGAAGTGACTTACCTCATTAAAGATGACCAATCGTGTTAATTGGCTGGGATTCAAAAAATATCTTAGTAGTCATTGCACGGAAAATATTACGCTAAGAACACCCAATGATATTAAAGCTTACATTGCCAATCTTAACGAAAATATTAAATAGGCTGCTGCACATGCCACTACCTCCCATCCGCAGACTGGGTTTAATAAAATTTATTCCAGGGATATTGAACATCTCGTATGTGAAAAAGAAGAGCTAGAAGGGAATGGAAACAGCACAGATCACCCCAAAATAAACTCAGACTTAAAGAATGTTCTAAACGACTTCAAGAGTTGCTTACATCTGAAAAAACTGCATCTCTTAAAAATTATTTGGAAGGTCTTGATGGCACACCAACATCTAATTACTCTTTGTGGCGCGCTGCTAGAAAGCTTAAAACACCCGTTGAGTTTAAGCCACCTCTGCGCACATCTACCGGAGGATGGGTAAGAAGCGATACGGAAAAATGTAAAATATTTGCTGAGCATTTAAAATCCGTATTTACCCCAAATATATATACTGGTGTTGCTGATTTGCCGAGTGTAGTTGCTCTACCCCCTCGAGCCTTAAAGTTTAAGATGCGTGATGTACATAAAGTAATTGCTGAACTCAAGCCAAAGAAAGCTCCACGTATTGATGGAATTAGTAACAAGATACTGATGAACTTGCCGCATATTGCAATAAGAATCTTGCTGTTTATTTCTAATGCCATATTACGACTGGAGTATTATCCACAACTCTGGAATCTTGCAAAAATCCAAATGATTCCAAAGCCGGGCAAAGATCTTACTGAAGCTGAGTCATATAGGCCAATAAGTTTGCTGTCAACTATGTCAAAACAATTCGAAAAACTGCTCATGACAAAATTGTCCAGAATTTTAACTGATAGTGGGTGCATCCCAGACCATCAATTTGGTTTTAGAAGTCAGCATAGCACCATTGAACAAACTCATAGATTGGTTCATTTGAGGAAAAGAAGTATTGTTCTGCCCTGTTTATTGACGTTTCTCGGGCATTTGATAAAGTGTGGCATGAAGGCCTAATTTTAAAATTAAAATCATATTTACCAATAAATTTTCTGAATCTATTAGAAAGCTAGATAACTACCCGAAAGTTTACGATTGTGGAAGGAGAATTCATGAGTCTGCCCCAATCTATATCATCCGGTGTGCCACAGGGGAGCATACTGGGGCCAGTTTTGTATTTGATTTATACTTGTGATATGCCTTTGAGCAGCAGTATCCATACATCTACGTTTGCCGATGATACAGCATGCCTTAGTATGCATAAAAACCCTCACGAGGCTTCCTGATATCTTCAAGAACATATTACACAGTTGGAAATCTGGTTGAACTTATGGAGAATTAAGGTAAATGAACAAAAGTGTGTCCATATAACGTTTACCATAAGAAGAGATACTTGTTCCCCAATTCGAATCAATAATCAAAATATTCCTCAACATTCCCAAGTGAAATACCTTGGTATACACCTTGATCGAAGGCTTACATGGAAACATCATATTGACTTTAAGCTAACTCAGATGAAACTTAAGTTATCTCAAATACACTGGTTAATTGGCAGAAATTCAACACTTAGCCTGGACTGCAAACTTTAAATATAAAAGTAGCTTTTGCAGCCAATATGGTGTTACGGTATCCAGTTATGGAGCACTGCTTCAGCTTCCAATGTAGAGAGAATTCAACGAAGACAAAACAAAATTTTAAGGTTAATAACATCTGCTCCATGGTACATTAAAAATTCACGTATACATCATGATTTAAAAATGCCACTAGTGATTGAAGAAATTGCAAAATGGGCAGGAAAATATTTAACAAAACTCCGTTCACATCCTAATCCGCTTGCCTAAAAAATAGGGACACAAGGGCTCTAATACTCAACACTCCAGATGGGATTTCTGGAAAATACTTTTTTTTCCTTTTTTGATTATCACTTCTTATGTATTTTTTATAATTATCACTAAGTTTATGCCCGACTGTGGTCGGTCCTAATAATTATATTTCAGATTTAAGATTTGAATACTTATTGTTAGGCCGGGCTTACATCTGTGTGCTAAATGACACACAAGCGTAAAAAAGCGTAACCAAGTTATTACTAATGAAAAACTGTTTGATTCAGACATGTATTTATTAAGTTAAACAGTTTCATACATAATTAATAGACAAGTTTATAGATTCCAAAATGAGTGCTTACTGTTTACATCAATAAATATATGTCTGCATCAAAGAGTCTTTCATTAGTAATTAGTTGGTTACGTTTTTGGGCAAATGACACACAAGAAATGCCAAATGTAAACTCAGCCTTAGTTTATATTTGAAGATACAATAAATAATTCCATTACTAAATCCATTACTTTTAAAATATTTTATTTAAGCGCAAAAAATAGTGCACTACAAGCATAAAATTTAAATTTTCACTTAAATTTTTGTTTTTCAATCAGTACTTATGAGAAGTAATTTAAGTTGCCCAGGTCTGGTTGTATTCATCTGTTTTTGACATTCATCCATTATTTTTACACAAACAAAGCGCCTGTTGTTTTTGTATTTTCCTGCATATACTTTATACAAATATACTTTGGATAATAGCCGAAAACATTTCGGCATTATTTATTAAAAACAATGACTATGCAGACTTTACGAAGCAGGCAGAGGATCTTGCAGACACATTGAAACGTTCTCTGGTCATAGAAGGAATAACTAAAACTAAAGCCTACGAAATGGCTATAGACCAAACAGTCTCAGTTTGTTGTCTGAACGCACGATCTGATTTAATTAAATCAATTTTAGCCTCTTCGGTATTTTCTGACCCAAAGGAAGTGGTTGCAAACCTGATAGTGGAATAAGCGACTGAAACAAAAACACGTCAAGTATTAGCTTTAAATGCTTCTAGCGCACATAGAAACAACAATCTTTTTCGGGTACACTCACACCATTCTCATAATAATTTTTACAGTGGCAATACACGCAATAGTTTTCGTGGCAGAAGCTATTACAAGGGAAATCGTCATAATTTTCAGAATAGTACAAATTATTTAAACAACCCGTACAGACAGTCTACTGACGACCAACAACGCGCTAATTATCGGCGAAATAATAGACGACCATTCTCACGCAACACTAATAATAACATGACCTTTGTCAGGAATTTAAACGCGGAAGCCCCTCAACAAAGCACCTTGGGGGAAATTAGTCAAAAATAATGCCTGAAAATCAGGAAAATTCAAGACGTCTAATATACAGGATAAATTTAAATTACTCAGATCTTATAAACATAAAATGTACAGATACAAGACAAATAAGTACCATTCTGGTGGATTCTCAGGCTGATATTTCCATAATAAAATTTTCAAGCATAAAATCACGTCAAACCATATATAAAAACGAGATAATAAATATATCCGGCGTAACATCAAAACTAACAGCAACCCTCGGTAAAATCAATACAAATCTAGTTATAAATAATAATTACATTCCGCAAATATTACTCGTAGTCAATGATAACTTTAACATTCCGTCCGATGTAATTCTTGGAAAAGATAAAAAAACAAATGCAACATCGACTACGAAAAATTATAATTTCGTCGCAAGCTCGCAATAGCAAATTGCAAATCCCAATAGAACATGGTATGTACAAGCGTAGCTGCATAATCCCAACTATATGCGAAGTGTACATACTATTTCAATTATAAAACATAGAAGAACCGCTTTTCGTCGATGCGCAAGAGATTAATGAGGGAGTAATTTTAGGTAGAACTATTATTGATAAACACTATCTTATTTTAAGGATAGTTAACGTAAAAAAGTTAAAGTTTCAATATATAACACAGCAAACATAAAAACCGAAAAGCTTTCGAATTATAATGTTTACAAAATTTACGAAGTACAACGAAGTAAAGAACGTATCGAAAATCTAAAGGGAATACTGACTAATAAAATGCCAGGCGAGGTAAAAATCATTTGTTGCCTTATGTGAGGAATATAGAATGACCACTAACAACTTCTATAAACAAAAGCTTAGATTGAACGATAACTCGCCCGTTTACACTAAAAATTACCGTACACCATACTCCCAGAGGGAAAAAATAGATAAGCAATTAAATCATCTGCTAGAAAACGACCTAATTGAACCTAGTCACTCCAACTATAATAGTTCTTTGATATTGGTTCCTAAAGAAAGCGTCTATGGGAAAAAATCATATAGAATGTGTGTAGACTATAGGGCAGACAAATTTCCGCTTCCTCGAATTGACGACATATTAGACAATCTTGGACGAGCTAAACACTTTTCAATTCTTGATCTATGTTCTGGTTTTCACCAAATGTCATTACACGTCAATTCAAGGGACGTTACATCCTTTAGTAAAAATTCTGATTAATTTCGCTGGAAGGTTTTACGGTTTGGTTTAAATGTGGCGCCCACTTCATTTTCGCGAATGATGTCTATTGCTTTTTCTGGGTTGTTACCACATCAAGCATTTCTATACGTAGATGATATTATTGTAATTGCTGTAGCATGCAACATCATCTTAACAATTTTTTTTAATACTTGTAATTATTTATTGTATCTTCAAATATGAACTAACAATAAGTATTCAAATCTTAAATATAATTATTAGGCCCGACCAGTGTCGGACATAAACTTAGTAATAATTATAAATATTACATAAGTAGTTACAACCAAAAAGGAATAAAAATGTATTTTCAAGTGCTGATAATCAGAGCCCTTGTGTCCCTCTTTTTTAGTCGGATGTGTCCAGTAAAGTTCAAAATATTACGATCTAGTCACATCCTAGACTTTAGTTTTGTTAAATATTTGCTTGCGTATTTTGCAATTTCTTTAATCACTAGTGGAATATTTAAATCACGATGTAAACTGAAATTTTTTATGTACCATGGAGCCGATGTTATCAAACGTAAAACTTTGTTTTGTCTTCGATGAATTTTCTCAACATATGAAGCTGAAGCAGTGCCCCATAGCTGAATTCCGTACCATTTGTGTAAGCTTAGAATCAATGTGTTGTATCCATGTAAGCCGTCGATCAAGGTGTATACCAAGGTATTTTACGTGAGTGTTGAGGAACAACTTGATTGTTGATTCGAATTGAGGAAAAGTATTTCTTCGCAGGGTAAATGTTATCTGAACACTCTTTTGCTCGTTTACTTTAATTCTCCATAAGTTTAAACATTGTTCCATCTGGGTAATGTGTGCCTGGAGTTTGCCGGATGCCTCATCAGGGTTTTCGTGCATACTAAGGCAGGCTGTATCGTCTGCTGTGAATCAGAATTGAACAACCCTCGCTCCCGCACTAGAGATGCTAATCGGGATAGATTTTTGGAATTCGGGATCTACAATTTTTTCGTAAAATAAATTATTTATTTTTTAATAAATATTACTTTAATAGCAAATTTGAAAAATCTTTCAGGAGTGTGGTAGTCTTAGGAAAAACATATGAAATATACATATGTATCTTCAACATTTTAAGTTGTCATAATATGAGTGGTACTTGTTTGGCATTGAATTTACAACAAACAAGGATTAGTTAATAGTGTTTGCATTTAAAATTTTTTATACGAAGTAATAAATGGTGCTCAACATTTTTCAAAAGTTTGAACAGACTAGTCTTAAGTAGAAAATATTTTCGCGCAAATCAAACACTGGCTTTTCTTTTTCAAAAACCGAAAAATAGTTCCAAGCAGTGGGTGTGCGGGGTTCGAAACCCAGCTACTTTCAAGTACATATATGTATCTTTTTTATGCTGGCTTAAAAATTTTTTCGCCTTTTTGAAGTTAGTTAATCGTAAAACTATTTTCGTAAATGAAGTAAAATTATTTTTTTGTCTTTAATATTCGCTTGAAATATTTGCATCTATTTTAGCGAATGCGAATACAAATAGCAAAAGTAAGCGAATAATTTGCGAATGCCAAAGCGAATGCGAACATTCGTTGCATCCCTACTGAAAACCAAAAACTAAATATGAAAATTGGTTTTTGTTTCAATATATGTACATTTTTTCTGTAATCTTAACCAAAACGAAAATAGATACATATCTATGGACTTTTGAAAAACGAAACGCATTATTTGGTAAATATTTCTTACGTCAACCCGACAACAAAAAGTTTGCATTTGCCTTGTGTTGTATTATACTTCAATTGTGAGGAGCTGTCAATAATACTCCATTGTTACCGACAAGTAGATAATTGCTAATTTTTTTGTATAGCGTTGAGAAGTCCACATATAGATACCCAGCTAAAAAAATATGTATGGAGCATATATGATATCCCATATATGGTTCGGATCCGAAAAATGAGGGTATATGGGCATATATGATTATATATATTTATACATTTTCCTACATGTATGCGTAAATTCCGTCCACAGTATGCAAAGTTTATATTCATACACTCTTGATTCACGAAAGCGCACTGCTGTGCAATAAATTCAATTACTAATATTAAATTTTTTTAGACTTGAGAGAAAGTTGTATTTAATGAAACATTTGTTTGGACAAATAATTTAAAACGAACTAAGTCATTTCATTCATTAAAAGGTGAATCAATTATTTAAAAACACATAAATCATATTCTTACATAACATTTAGCTTAAGAAATCAGATTAAAAACTAATGCAATTAATTATAAAAGAAAAAATAATCCGTCTAACAATAGTTTTCAATACAGTAATATGAACTTTGTTTCTTATCTAGCGAATTTTGTTATTTTCTATTAAATGAATGACTGGATTATCCTTTTGATTATTATATATATTAAATGGGGCCACAATGTATAAAATCATACAAGAATGGTTTAAGTTTTTCTTTTTTAAACGTTAAGGGTACGCATATAAACTTTGCATACCGTATAATACATACATCTAATGGATTTCCAATTCAGCAGTGATAAAATTTCAACCTTTTTTTGATTGCAAAAACGATCTTATGTCAGATATCATGTATGCATACATTCTTATATGGCTCCATATATAAAATCTCATATTTATATATGGATCAACATATGAAGAGCTTCATAATTAAATGTTCATATATGAGCTCATATGTTATAACACATTTCATATATTAGTCCATATATCAGTTCATATATAATAGTTTTGCCATGTATAATCCCATATATTTCCATACATGAATTCATATATAGTTATATACATTCATATATTAAAAATATATGGACCATATATAATTTTTTTAGCTGGGTAGTTATACACTGCAGTTATGGACAAATTAACGCAGGAAATTTCTCTATTATCCAATTAGTTTTTTTATTTTTCTTTTAATTTTTTTATTATTTTGTTTTCCATATTATTTGCTACCATTTTTAAATTATTCCCCGAGAAAACTTTCTCGTAGAATTTTATGTATGATAATATAGAATAGGACGGAATAAATTTTGTCAAACTTGTGAATTTTCCAAATATTATTTCCCTTCCAAAACTCATATGCTTCTTTTTGTTTTCAAAATTAGAGGAAGAAATGAAAAAGAAATGACAATGGGGGCGAAAGTGGGTTCAAAGTTGGAAGGAGTGGCTGTTGTGAAAAGCTTGCTAAACGAAACTCCAGCACTTTATAAAAACTTTTAAAAGTTTTTAAAAATGAACGAAAATGATTGAAAATGATGAAAAGTTACACTTGCCAGATAACAGTTCTTAAAATTCCTTTGCAGCTAAACTTAGTGGAACTACTAATAGCAAAATAAAATCAACAAGGCTTCGTAACCCAATTTCTCCTACAGTACGCTTAGCAGTTACGCTTCGGTATCTAGCGACTGGTCGTTACAGTATATATTATGTACTTTATTCAGATACGAACCACCGAAGACGAGTGGATGACCGTTTCTGAAGTTTTTTCGACTGTGGTATTTTCCCAATCAAAATCTTTTGATTTTTCTTCAACCAACTCGACAACTGCCAAACTAATCAATTGACAAAGCCATACACGCTTTGATTTGGACAACAACCGACTCAATTTAAAATAGAATTGAATCGTGTATGGGGTGGTTTATGAACACATAGTATAGTTCTCATGGGAATCGCTGATGCAACATACAAGTTTTTGTACATTTGTTTGCCATTGTTTGTTCTTGCCAAAACTTTGTAAGATCAAATAATTGTTTGCAGAAAAACTACGAAAATATTTGTTATCTGGTGTTCACATTAAACACATTTTTATTTGCCAGCAAATTATTTTGTTTGCCAGATAACAGCTGTTTTGTTGTTTGCCGCTAATAGTTATTTTTTGGTCACAATACAGCAAGTTAATATTTGATGTTTGCTCTCAAATGTTTCCCCAATGTGACCTTTACTGATTAAAAAAATTTATTTTTGAAAACATTGGAATTTTTTTTATTTTTGTTTTTTATAAAAGAAAAAATATGTACATACATATGTATTTAGGAATCATTTTTATATAAATTATGGACAAAGTTTGTGAAATGTAGGTGACATGTTAAACCATTAATACTTTTAAATATTATATCTGGCAGTATTATGGGCGAAATTTCTAAAACGTTCAACGTTGATTTCGTGATTCCAGGAAACAACTATTAGCATTTTGTATGCATCCTTTTTATTAATTCTAAGTAGATTTTTGTAATTTCAGCGGAAAGTTCAGCATTCTGAAAGAATCATTGGAGTTGCCAAAGCCATGTTTTGGTTGTTCAATAATTAGACCGGGGTTCTTAAAAACTTCTTGAATTTGTGATTTAGTTTCGGCCACAACTTTCTTATCCTCTTCTGACCTTGCTTGCCATTTTTTAAAGCCAGTTTATATGCCAGGTGTAAAAGTCACTCGAAAAAGTTTATCCATTCATGAAGTATAGATAAACCAAACTGTAAATTGTCTGCATTAACAGGCCTTGCAATCTTATCTGCTACGCAGTTAAATTGCTTGCTTGTTGCATGACATATGTAACATCTTTGGGTGGGTGATGTGTCTGTTATTGCGTTGCATACTTTCCCATCTATCATCAATAACATTAGCACGTGGCTTACTTTTACCGATCTTTCTCCTACTGAGACAACGGATTCTTGTAAACATTTTATTTCGTCCTCCAGTCTTTCTTTTTCAAGTTTTGAAATAGTAGCATATTCTTTAGTGAACTCAATTTTCAGCGGTCTGCAAAATTTAAAAGAAGATGGCCGAGGGTTTTGTCATATAGTTTTGTTCATACAAACCATTTTAAGTGGTACAAGAGAGGTTAAAAAACCGAAGAATCACTGGCACCTGGATCAAGAAATGCTTGCTTGTATGAGCTGTGACCGCTACTTCCATCAAAACCTCACTTATTGTATAAAATTAATTTAGATACTCTTCGCTGTTTAAAGAATCAAATATGGATTTCTGAAGATGAATTACACGTTAAACGGTATGGTTTAAAAAACCTTGTAGATTGATTTGACCACAAATATCTCTAATGGTTATACATTCTCTATTGGGATAGCATTCTACCTTAGGCTTTTGTACAATCGTATAGGACGGAAATTTTTATGGCTCAGTCTTTCGGATTACATTATACGAATGCTTCGAGAACCTTTCTTCAACCAAAACACTAAGAGCTTCTTCCGCACCCTATTGATAAGTTTTACTTCTTTGATGCATTTCTTGTACTTTAAAGCTTTTATTGGACAGGCTATTAAATCCTTTTTTATTTCAGACGCTGCAATTTGTCCAGATTCTCTAAAGCTCTTTTCTGTAGCATAAGCTAACGCCGTCAAAGGTGTATTCTCTCTTATACTCTTACATTTCATTCTTTTAGTTTGGTCGCAGCTCTCTTCAAACGAAAGCTCTCTACTTCCTCTTTTACATGCTCCTTCATATTTAAATGGCGGGAAACCATACGATATAGAAGCATCCAACCAATCATTATTTTGTTGTAACAAACGTTCATGCCTTCTATTACTTTTTTCCGAACGATTTTTAAACATTTGGACAAAATTATTAAACCTTGAACCAAAATCTTTCATATCGGACGGTCTTGTGCGTTTAATGATTTCTTCTATTAGGAAACTGATCTTATCTTTAAGAAGCTTAGTATACGTATTTATGATAATATCATAAAGCTCACGACGTGAAATGAATATTGTATTTTGGCTTGTTTCTAAAACATTTATAACAGTTTTAATGATTTATAAAATTGCAATTATTTGGCATTTATCAAATACCGATTACCAAATAAAATGTATATCACTTTAAACAATTCAAGAACATCATATTTTAAAGATGTAAAATTATATATTACATATGTATTTTACACAAATAATAAAACATCACCGCCAAAACAAAAAATTATTGTTCATAGAGTATACATTGTCAACAACTTATAATAGAGATGGGCGCGTGAAATAATTTTTTTATAAATTACGCAAAAAAAATTAAGTTTTCCCAGTACATTCAATTAAGGAATTGGGGAAAGCTTCTCACAATCGGTGAGTTGTGCGCTTTCTATTTTGAGACTCACTGATTTTAAATTATTTTAAAATAAATGCAATTAACGTGACTGATTAAAGTTATTGGTTCGTGATTGCATATCACTCACTCGTCCATCTCCCTCAACATCAAACACATTAACTACAACAACAATAACAATAACGAAAATAGGGAACAAAAAAATCAACAATAAATAAAACAACTATTCTTAGATTCTTTAATTGAACTGTAGTGAATTTTAATAAGAAATAATTCTTAGTCAGGCTTAAGATCAGTAATTTTAATTCTTTATTGAATGAAATATTTTTATGAATTAATGTGAGTTTCTAAAGAAGAGAAGAAAAATTAAACTTAGACTTTAAGCTGGTCTATCATCTACTGGGGTAGATATTCTTATTAATATCAGCTTTTTAATTTAAATTTTCAATGAAACGGAATATCAGAAATGATTGTTGTTACAATTGATTTACCTTTGGTAAACACATTTATAAGTATCACTATTAATTTACTGTTTTCCATTTTTTTTAAATTTTTCTATTTAGGTTAGGACGAAATTATATTACTCTACCTAAGTATATTTAAATATTCTTACTTATCTTTTACGATCATCACATTAATTATTTTTACTTATTCGATTTACCATCGGTACATGCATGTAATTATTATTGTAGTGGCTTTATGTTAACTTTGTTTTTGCTTTTTCACAGTTTTTAGTTGGCTTTCCAACATTCTGAAACTGTGATTGCCAAGTGAACATTTTTTGTCACGTGCCCATGATGAATTAAGTGAGTCATTTTTAGATTCTTTAATTGAACTGTAGTGAATTTTAATCAGAAATAATTCTTAGTCAGGCTTAAGTTCAGTAATTTCAATTTTTTATTGACTGAAATATTTTTATTAATTAATGTGAGTTTCTAAAGAGGAGAAGAAAAATTAAACTTAGACTTTAAGCTAGGGGAACTACCGATACTTTTCTGTGCAGCCACGCACTTCCTCAGCACCCTAGTCTATCTACTTGGGTAGAGATTCGTATTAATATCAGTTATTTAACTTAAATTTTCAATGAAACGGAATATGAGAAATGATTGTTGTGTATACAATTGATTTACCTTTGGTAAACACATTTATAAGTAACTATTAAGTTTCTGTTTTCCATTTTTTTTCATTTTTCTATTTAGGTTAGCACGAAACTATTGTTCGGAACAAAAATTTTAAGCCAACAAGTAATTTCCATAAACCTAAATATTTAAATAAATTCAGTGAAGTGCGACTTTGACCCGCGCACGAACGGTTCCGTACAGACACGAGATATGTAATTCAATACGAACTTTACCCAATATAAACTGTAGTTTTGGTATTTTTTTCGTTTTTGGGTTTTTTTCGGGTTTAAGCGTTTTTTTAGTTCTGGGCTTTTCAAGTTTATTGACGCTTTCTGAGATTTGGCACATTTTTTTCTCGTTTTGGCAATTTTTTTTTTTTGGTTTTTGAAGTTTTTTTAGTTTCCCAGCTAAAAAAATATGTATGGAGCATATATGATATCCCATATATGGTTCGGATCCGAAAAATGAGGGTATATGGGCATATATGATTATATATATTCATACATTTTCATACACAGTATGCAAAGTTCATATTTATACACTCTTGATTCACAAAAGCGCACTGCTGTGCAATAAATTAAATTGCTAAAATTAATTTTTTTTAGACTTGAGAGAGAGGTTGTATTTAATGAAACATTTGTTTGGACAAATAATTCAAAACGAACTAGAAGTCATCAAAAGGTGAATGAATTATTTAAAAAACACATAAATCATATTCGTACATAACATTTAGCTTAAGAAATCAGATTAAAAACTAATGCAATTAATTATAAAAGAAAAAATAATCCCTCTAACAATAGTTTTCAATACAGTAATATGAACTTTGTTTCTTATCTAGAGAATTTTGTAATTTTCTATAAAATTAATGACTAGATTATCCTTTTGATTATTTGATATCCCAGCTAAAAAAATATGTATGGAGCATATATTATATCCCATATATGGTTTGGATCCGAAAAATGAGGGTATATGGGCATATATGATAATATATATCCATAAATTTTCATACATGTATGTATGTGTAAATTCCCTCCACAGTATGCAAAGTTCATATTCATACACTTTTGATTCACAAAAGCGCACTGCTGTGCAATAAATGAAATTACTAAAATTAACTTTTTTTAGACTTGAGAGAAGGGTTGTATTTAATGAAACTTTGTTTTGACAAATAATTCAAAACGAACTAAAACTCATTTCATTCATCAAAAGGTGAATCAATTATTTAAAAAACACATAAATCATATTCGTACATAACATTTAGCTTAAGAAATCAGATTAAAAAGTAATGCAATTAATTATAAAAGAAAATATAATCCGTCTAACAATAGTTTTCAATACAGTAATATGAACTTTGTTTCTTATCTAGAAAATTTTGTTATTTTCTATAAAATTAATGACTGGATTATTTGATATATCAAGAATGGTTCTTTTTTAAACGTTGAGGGTATGCATATAAACTTTGCATACCGTATGTATTTTCTAATGGATTTCCAATTCAGCAGTGATAAAATTCCAAGCTTTTTTTGATTGCAAAAACGATCTTATGTTAGATATCATTTATGCATACATTCTTATATGGCTCCATATATAAAATCTCATATTTATATATGGATCCACATATGAAGAGCTTCATAATTAAATGTTCATATATGAGCTCATATGTTATAATACATTTCATATATTAGTCCATATATTAGTTCATATATAATAGTTTTGGCATGTATAATCCCATATATTTCCATACATGAATTCATACATATTCATATATAGTTGTATACATTCATATATCAAAAATATATGGACCATATATAATTTTTTTAGCTGGGATATTAAATGGGGCCACAATGTAACAAAAGTTTTTCTTTTTCAAACGTTGACGGTACGCATATAAACTTTGCATACCGTATGTATTTTCTAATGGATAAAATTCCAAGTTTTTTTGATTGCAAAAACGATATTATGTGAGATATCACGTATGCACACATTCTTATATGGCTCCATATATAAAATCTTATATTTGTATATGGATCCACATATGAAGAGCTTCATAATTAAATTTTCATATAAGAGCTCATATGTTATAATATATTTCATATATTAGTCCATATATTAGTTCATATGTAATAGTTTTGCCATATATAATCCCATATATTTTCATACATGAATTCATACATATTCATATATAGTTATATACATTCATATATTAAAAATATATGGACCATATATAATTTTTTTAGCTGGGTTTGGCGTTTTTTTATTGTGTATTTTGGATTTTTTTTTCATATAGGTGATTTTTTTGGTTTTGGCGATTTTTTCGGTTTTTGGCGTTTTTCTTTCATTTTGGCAATTTTTTTAGTTTTGGCACTTTTTTTCGTTTCCGGGATTTTTTTCGGTTTATGGCTTTTTTTATTTTGGCGACTTTTTTCGTTTTGGCGATTTTTTTTTAACTTTGGCGATTTTTTTCAAAGAAACAATTATTTTGGCTTTGGCGTTTTTTTCGCGTTTTTGCGATTTTTTTCGGTTTTTTTTTTCTTTTTTTTTTTTATTTTGGCGATTTATTTTAGTGCTAGAAATTTTTTTTAATTTTGGCAATTTTTTTCGTTTTGGCGATTTTTTTTTTAATTTTTTTCGGGTTTTGGCGATTTTTTTCGGTTTGGCGATTTTATAATTTTCGGATTTTTTTTTATCGTTTTTGAAAATTTCAAGAGTTTACCTCTTACGGTTTTCAAGATATAGCAAGTTGTCAAAATTACATAGTCAAAATTGCATTAACTGATGGACCACCCTTTAATTTAAATTTTTTAATATTTTAATGTTAATTGTTTTAGGCTTTATAAAAATACACTAATTGTAATAATTTCAAGTGTCAATATACATATGTAAATACAATTGTATGTATATTACATGGGATTTTAACATTTTTCGTTGCTCGTTTTGGAACACCCTTTAATTTTTAATTTTCATGTATTTGTTGTTGTAGCGGTCAAGGTTCTACATACTCTGTCCAAATTTTAGATCCGTAGCTCTTACGGTTCCTGAGAAAATGGCGTGTGACGGACAGACGGACAGCGTAGCGAAAACAATTGGGTTCCTTGTTTCACCTTTGGTGTACGGAACCCTAAAAACGGCATTAAATTCAGAAGATTTTTTCCTTGAATATGAAAGCTGATATTATATGCTTTATTAACACAAACTCTTAGACCAAAATACTCTAATATTTGAAGATTTTTAACAATATCAACATAAATATTTTTTCAAACAAGATTAAAAAAAAACTTTCTTGATGATTTTTTTGGTTTTGGCGATTTTTTTGGTTTTTGGCGTTTTTCTTTCATTTTGGCAATTTTTTTAGTTTTGGCACTTTTTTTCGTTTCCGGGATTTTTTTCGGTTTATGGCTTTTATTATTTTGGCGACTTTTTTCGTTTTGGCGATTTTTTTTAACTTTGGCGATTTTTTTCAAAGAAACAATTATTTTGGTTTTGGCGTTTTTTTTCGCGTTTTTGCGATTTTTTTCGGTTTTTTTTATTTTTTTTTTATTTTGGCGATTTATTTTAGTGCTAGAAATTTTTTTTAATTTTGGCAATTTTTTTCGTTTTGGCGATTTTTTTTTTAATTTTTTTCGGGTTTTGGCGATTTTTTTCGGTTTGGCGATTTTATAATTTTCGGATTTTTTTTATCGTTTTTGAAAATTTCAAGAGTTTACCTCTTACGGTTTTCAAGATATAGCAAGTTGTCAAAATTACATAGTCAAAATTGCATTAACTGATGGACCACCCTTTAATTTAAATTTTTTAATATTTTAATGTTAATTGTTTTAGGCTTTATAAAAATACACTAATTGTAATAATTTCAAGTGTCAATATACATATGTAAATACAATTGTATGTATATTACATGGGATTTTAACATTTTTCGTTGCTCGTTTTGGAACACCCTTTAATTTTTAATTTTCATGTATTTGTTGTTGTAGCGGTCAAGGTTCTACATACTCTGTCCAAATTTTAGATCCGTAGCTCTTACGGTTCCTGAGAAAATGGCGTGTGACGGACAGACGGACAGCGTAGCGAAAACAATTGGGTTCCTTGTTTCACCTTTGGTGTACGGAACCCTAAAAACGGCATTAAATTCAGAAGATTTTTTCCTTGAATATGAAAGCTGATATTATATGCTTTATTAACACAAACTCTTAGACCAAAATACTCTAATATTTGAAGATTTTTAACAATATCAACATAAATATTTTTTCAAACAAGATTAAAAAAAAACTTTCTTAACCACACACTAAAATACCTGAACTTGATGGTTCCATCATAAAATTTCCACTAAATAACTTTTAAAAAGAAAAAAAAACTTGAATGTGTTGATTTTAAATTTTTTCACTATTAGCACGAAAAAACGTTGTACTTTGACAGCACACTACAGAAAAAGTAAGCAACACTAAACATTGATTGTTATGACTAGTGATGCGGAATTTTATCTATTTTTACTCGACATAAAACTTTATTCGAAAATAATAAATTGAAAATTTTAATTAATAGCGACTTTGGACTTGATTCAACCCAATGTGCTTAAGTCCGCCAAACCTTTTCAACTTAACCCTGGAGCTATCGATTATTTTACCAATTTAAAATCTGCCCTTACAACCGCTCCAGTCATTGCTCAGCCAGACTTCGGTAAGGAATTTGTTATACAGTGCGATGCGTTGCGCATTGGCGTAGGCGGAGTTTTATTTCAGACGGGCGACGAAGGTGGGGAGCATGCAGTTGCGTTTGTGTCCAAAAAGCTAAACAAGGGACAACGCAACTATACAGTAACAGAACTGGAATGCTTGGCGGCTGTAATTTGAGTCAAGATATTTAGACAATACGTTGAAGGACTCACTTTTAAAATTATCACCAACCATTCGAGTCTTCAGTGGCTTATGCGTCAAAAAGATTTACACGGGATATTAGCGCGGTGGAGTTTGAAACTCCAACATTTTGATTTTAATATAGAACACCAAAAAGGATATTTGAACGTGGTGTCTGATGTTCTATTTCGCTTCGACGTACATGAAGTTAAAATTGCCCTGAAATTGATTTGGAATCCCCTGAGTTTAACAATACAGAGTATAGTAACTTAGCTCAAAAAGTTATTAAAAACGGAAACAAACTACCCGACCGAAAAGTGTTACAAAATCGTTTGTACAAAAGCATGAAATTCAGGGATAACTTAACTGTAGAGAAAAACCTTTGGAGGTTGTGGCTCCTTCAAACTTTGACCGGACGTGCAATAGAATCTGCGCACGAAGAAGGTTGTCACGGCGGGTACATTAAGACATTAGCTCGCATATGACAAAATTACTGTTGGCACCATATGGCAAGAGACGTCAGAACGTTCGTCAAAAACTGAGATGATTGCAAAATTATAAAACCGACCAATCATATTTTACGCCCTCCTATGGGAAATCAGATTTATGTCCTTACCCTTGCACTAAAATGAAAAACAGTCAACTGTTTATCGTGATTGCCTATCTAACAAAATTTATATTTTTGGAACCGCTGAAGGCAGCGACTTCAACCAACGTCATATATTTTTTCCAGAATACAATACATTTATAGCGATAACGCTAAGCAATTCACGTCCAAAGAGATGAAAGATTTCTTATGCGCGCATGGCATCACTCAGATTACCAAAACGTACTATTTCTCGGAGGCAAACGCTTCAGAAAGAGCCAATAGGGGAATTATATCTAAAATTCGTTACTTCCTCAAAACTGACTGATCATTGGGATAAAAATATAATATTATTTATAATATATTACACAGGACAACACGATTTTTAAGGTTGGTATTTTTAAAGTAAATTTTCGTGCATATGATACTGAGCTCCAACGCCTATAAATTACTTTTTTTACTTGGCTCTGTATCTCGAGATTTTCCGTTATTAAGAAAAAATAGGATGCTGCATCACATAATTTGCATTTACTTTAGAACCAGTTGTGTGATCACATAAAAAAATACTGAGAAGGCTAGAAAACAAATTGTCCTTTAAATTACGTCCTTCTTAATTTTTTAACAGTCTTATAGTTTCGGAGATATTCAGAAATTTTTATACAGAAAAATAATTTTTTTTTAAAAATTGAGAAAATCGTTTTCTAAAAGACTCATTACAATTTTAAATTGAAGAAAATTTTATATTTTATTATTAATTGTGATACATTCATGTTATAAATAAAATGAGCCACGTTTATTTTAAATCATTCCATTACTTCTGAATTTATTCACAATTAAGTGGTAAAATATATACTCGTATTACAGCTTTTCTAATTTTTTTTCAATTTAAAATAAATAAAAGTTAAAATAAATTCAGTAAAGTGCGACTTTGACCCGCGCACGAAGGTTCCGTACGGACACGAGATATGTAATTAAATATGAACTTTACTAGCCTATACAAAATATAGTTTTGGCATTTTTTTCGTTTTTGAAGTTTTTTTTAAATTTTGGCGATTTTTTTCTATTTTAGCGATTTTTTTAATTTTGGCGATTTTTTTTCTTGCGATTTTTTCGGTTTTTGGATTTTTTTTTTTTCATTTTTGCCATTTTTTTAGTTATGACTTTTTTTCTCGTTTTGGCGATTTTTATTCATTTCTGGCGAATTTCGGTTTTTGGCTTTTATTCATTTTGGCGACTTTATTCATTTAGGCGCTTTTTTGTAGTTACACTTTTTTTCTCATTTTGGCGATTTTTCAATTTGGCGATTTTTTATTTTAATTTTGGCGATTTTTTCCATTTTGGCGATTTTTCTCCATTATTACAATTATTTTGTTACTGGAGCCTTTTTCGCGTTTGGCGATTTTTTCGGTTTTTTGCGGTTTTTTTATTTTAACGATTTTTTTTCATTTAGACGATTTTTTCGAATTTTGAGACTTATTTTAGTGTTAGAATTTTTTTTTAATTTTTGCGATTTTTTCGTTTTGGCGATTTTTTTGAATTTTTGGCGATTTTTTTTCATATGGCTATTTTATAATTTTCAGATTTTTTAGTTTTACCGTTTTTGAAAATTTCAAGAGTTTACACCTTACGGTTTCCAAGATATAGCAAGTTGTGAAAATTATATAGTCAAAATTGCATTAACTGATTTTTTAAATTTTAGTGTTAATTGTTGCAGTCTATACAAAAATACACTAATTTTACAAGTCAATATACATATGTACATACAATTATATGTATATTACATGGCATTTTAGCATTTTTCGTTGCTTGTTTTGGAACACCCCTTAATTTTTAATTTTCATGTATTTGTAGCTGCCAAGATTCTACATACTCTGTCCAAATTTTAGATCCGTAGCTCTTACGGTTCCTGAGGAAATACCGTGTGACGGACAGACGGAGAGCGTAGCGAAAACAACAGGGTTCCTTGTTTGATTTTAAATAAATGTGGGTCATTTTATTTATAACATATGAATGTATCACAATTAATAATAAAATATAAAATTTTCTTAAGTTTAAAATTTTAATGAAAAACGATTTTCTTAATTTTTTAAAAAAAATTAATTTGTTTGTATAAAATTTTCCGAATATCTCCGAAATTATAAGACTGTTAAAAAATTAATAAAGACGTTATATACCTCCTTTTGTTTTCTAGCCTTCTGTGTATTTTCTTATTTGATCAAAGAACTGGTTCTCAAGTAAATAAAAATTATATGATGCAGCATCCTCTTTTTAGGGTTCCGTACACCAAATGTGAAAAAAGGAACCCTATTGTTTTCGCTACGCTGTCCGTCTGTCCGTCACACGCTATTTTCTCAGGAACCGTAAGAGCTACGGACCTGAAATTTGGACAGAGTATGTAGAACCTTGGCCACAACAACAGCAAATACATGAGAATTAGAAATTAAAGGGTGCTCCAAAACGAGCGACGAACAATTTTAAAATCTCATGTAATATACATACAATTGTATGTACATATCTATATTGACACTTGAAATTTGTAAAATTAGTGTATTTTTATATAGACTACAACAATAAACATTAAAATATTAAAAAAATTTAAATTAAAGGGTGGTCCATCAGTCAAAAAGTTATTAAAAACGGAAACAAACTACCCGACCGAAAAGTGTTACAAAATCGTTTGTACAAAAGCATGAAATTCAGGGATAACTTAACTGTAGAGAAAAACCTTTGGAGGTTGTGGCTCCTTCAAACTTTGACCGGACGTGCAATAGAATCTGCGCACGAAGAAGGTTGTCACGGCGGGTACATTAAGACATTAGCTCGCATATGACAAAATTACTGTTGGCACCATATGGCAAGAGACGTCAGAACGTTCGTCAAAAACTGAGATGATTGCAAAATTATAAAACCGACCAATCATATTTTACGCCCTCCTATGGGAAATCAGATTTATGTCCTTACCCTTGCACTAAAATGAAAAACAGTCAACTGTTTATCGTGATTGCCTATCTAACAAAATTTATATTTTTGGAACCGCTGAAGGCAGCGACTTCAACCAACGTCATATATTTTTTTCAGAATACAATACATTTATAGCGATAACGCTAAGCAATTCACGTCCAAAGAGATGAAAGATTTCTTATGCGCGCATGGCATCACTCAGATTACCAAAACGTACTATTTCTCGGAGGCAAACGCTTCAGAAAGAGCCAATAGGGGAATTATATCTAAAATTCGTTACTTCCTCAAAACTGACTGATCATTGGGATAAAAATATAATATTATTTATAATATATTACACAGGACAACACGATTTTTAAGGTTGGTATTTTTAAAGTAAATTTTCGTGCATATGATACTGAGCTCCAACGCCTATAAATTACTTTTTTTACTTGGCTCTGTATCTCGAGATTTTCCGTTATTAAGAAAAAATAGGATGCTGCATCACATAATTTGCATTTACTTTAGAACCAGTTGTGTGATCACATAAAAAAATACTGAGAAGGCTAGAAAACAAATTGTCCTTTAAATTACGTCCTTCTTAATTTTTTAACAGTCTTATAGTTTCGGAGATATTCAGAAATTTTTATACAGAAAAATAATTTTTTTTAAAAATTGAGAAAATCGTTTTCTAAAAGACTCATTACAATTTTAAATTGAAGAAAATTTTATATTTTATTATTAATTGTGATACATTTATGTTATAAATAAAATGAGCCACGTTTATTTTAAATCATTCCATTACTTCTGAATTTATTCACAATTAAGTGGTAAAATATATACTCGTATTACAGCTTTTCTATTTTTTTTTCAATTTAAAATAAATAAAAGTTAAAATAAATTCAGTAAAGTGCGACTTTGACCCGCGCACGAAGGTTCCGTACGGACACGAGATATGTAATTAAATATGAACTTTACTAGCCTATACAATATATAGTTTTGGCATTTTTTTCGTTTTTGAAGTTTTTTTTAAATTTTGGCGATTTTTTTCTATTTTAGCGATTTTTTTAATTTTGGCGATTTTTTTTCTTGCGATTTTTTCGGTTTTTGGATTTTTTTTTTTCATTTTTGCCATTTTTTTAGTTATGACTTTTTTTCTCGTTTTGGCGATTTTTATTCATTTCTGGCGAATTTCGGTTTTTGGCTTTTATTCATTTTGGCGACTTTATTCATTTAGGCGCTTTTTTGTAGTTACACTTTTTTTCTCATTTTGGCGATTTTTCAATTTGGCGATTTTTTATTTTAATTTTGGCGATTTTTTCCATTTTGGCGATTTTTCTCCATTATTACAATTATTTTGTTACTGGAGCCTTTTTCGCGTTTGGCGATTTTTTCGGTTTTTTGCGGTTTTTTTATTTTAACGATTTTTTTTCATTTAGACGATTTTTTCGAATTTTGAGACTTATTTTAGTGTTAGAATTTTTTTTTTAATTTTTGCGATTCTTTCGTTTTGGCGATTTTTTTGAATTTTTGGCGATTTTTTTTCATATGGCTATTTTATAATTTTCAGATTTTTTAGTTTTACCGTTTTTGAAAATTTCAAGAGTTTACACCTTACGGTTTCCAAGATATAGCAAGTTGTGAAAATTATATAGTCAAAATTGCATTAACTGATTTTTTAAATTTTAGTGTTAATTGTTGCAGTCTATACAAAAATACACTAATTTTACAAGTCAATATACATATGTACATACAATTATATGTATATTACATGGCATTTTAGCATTTTTCGTTGCTTGTTTTGGAACACCCCTTAATTTTTAATTTTCATGTATTTGTAGCTGCCAAGATTCTACATACTCTGTCCAAATTTTAGATCCGTAGCTCTTACGGTTCCTGAGGAAATACCGTGTGACGGACAGACGGAGAGCGTAGCGAAAACAACAGGGTTCCTTGTTTGATTTTAAATAAATGTGGGTCATTTTATTTATAACATATGAATGTATCACAATTAATAATAAAATATAAAATTTTCTTAAGTTTAAAATTTTAATGAAAAACGATTTTCTTAATTTTTTAAAAAAAATTATTTTGTTTGTATAAAATTTTCCGAATATCTCCGAAATTATAAGACTGTTAAAAAATTAATAAAGACGTTATATACCTCCTTTTGTTTTCTAGCCTTCTGTGTATTTTCTTATTTGATCAAAGAACTGGTTCTCAAGTAAATAAAAATTATATGATGCAGCATCCTCTTTTTAGGGTTCCGTACACCAAATGTGAAAAAAGGAACCCTATTGTTTTCGCTACGCTGTCCGTCTGTCCGTCACACGCTATTTTCTCAGGAACCGTAAGAGCTACGGACCTGAAATTTGGACAGAGTATGTAGAACCTTGGCCACAACAACAGCAAATACATGAGAATTAGAAATTAAAGGGTGCTCCAAAACGAGCGACGAACAATTTTAAAATCTCATGTAATATACATACAATTGTATGTACATATCTATATTGACACTTGAAATTTGTAAAATTAGTGTATTTTTATATAGACTACAACAATAAACATTAAAATATTAAAAAAATTTAAATTAAAGGGTGGTCCATCAGTCAAAAAGTTATTAAAAACGGAAACAAACTACCCGACCGAAAAGTGTTACAAAATCGTTTGTACAAAAGCATGAAATTCAGGGATAACTTAACTGTAGAGAAAAACCTTTGGAGGTTGTGGCTCCTTCAAACTTTGACCGGACGTGCAATAGAATCTGCGCACGAAGAAGGTTGTCACGGCGGGTACATTAAGACATTAGCTCGCATATGACAAAATTACTGTTGGCACCATATGGCAAGAGACGTCAGAACGTTCGTCAAAAACTGAGATGATTGCAAAATTATAAAACCGACCAATCATATTTTACGCCCTCCTATGGGAAATCAGATTTATGTCCTTACCCTTGCACTAAAATGAAAAACAGTCAACTGTTTATCGTGATTGCCTATCTAACAAAATTTATATTTTTGGAACCGCTGAAGGCAGCGACTTCAACCAACGTCATATATTTTTTTCAGAATACAATACATTTATAGCGATAACGCTAAGCAATTCACGTCCAAAGAGATGAAAGATTTCTTATGCGCGCATGGCATCACTCAGATTACCAAAACGTACTATTTCTCGGAGGCAAACGCTTCAGAAAGAGCCAATAGGGGAATTATATCTAAAATTCGTTACTTCCTCAAAACTGACTGATCATTGGGATAAAAATATAATATTATTTATAATATATTACACAGGACAACACGATTTTTAAGGTTGGTATTTTTAAAGTAAATTTTCGTGCATATGATACTGAGCTCCAACGCCTATAAATTACTTTTTTTACTTGGCTCTGTATCTCGAGATTTTCCGTTATTAAGAAAAAATAGGATGCTGCATCACATAATTTGCATTTACTTTAGAACCAGTTGTGTGATCACATAAAAAAATACTGAGAAGGCTAGAAAACAAATTGTCCTTTAAATTACGTCCTTCTTAATTTTTTAACAGTCTTATAGTTTCGGAGATATTCAGAAATTTTTATACAGAAAAATAATTTTTTTTAAAAATTGAGAAAATCGTTTTCTAAAAGACTCATTACAATTTTAAATTGAAGAAAATTTTATATTTTATTATTAATTGTGATACATTTATGTTATAAATAAAATGAGCCACGTTTATTTTAAATCATTCCATTACTTCTGAATTTATTCACAATTAAGTGGTAAAATATATACTCGTATTACAGCTTTTCTATTTTTTTTTCAATTTAAAATAAATAAAAGTTAAAATAAATTCAGTAAAGTGCGACTTTGACCCGCGCACGAAGGTTCCGTACGGACACGAGATATGTAATTAAATATGAACTTTACTAGCCTATACAAAATATAGTTTTGGCATTTTTTTCGTTTTTGAAGTTTTTTTAAATTTTGGCGATTTTTTTCTATTTTAGCGATTTTTTTAATTTTGGCGATTTTTTTTTCTTGCGATTTTTTCGGTTTTTGGATTTTTTTTTTCATTTTTGCCATTTTTTTAGTTATGACTTTTTTTCTCGTTTTGGCGATTTTTATTCATTTCTGGCGAATTTCGGTTTTTGGCTTTTATTCATTTTGGCGACTTTATTCATTTAGGCGCTTTTTTGTAGTTACACTTTTTTTCTCATTTTGGCGATTTTTCAATTTGGCGATTTTTCTCCATTATTACAATTATTTTGTTACTGGAGCCTTTTTCGCGTTTGGCGATTTTTTCGGTTTTTTGCGGTTTTTTTATTTTAACGATTTTTTTTCATTTAGACGATTTTTTCGAATTTTGAGACTTATTTTAGTGTTAGAATTTTTTTTTTAATTTTTGCGATTTTTTCGTTTTGGCGATTTTTTTGAATTTTTGGCGATTTTTTTTCATATGGCTATTTTATAATTTTCAGATTTTTTAGTTTTACCGTTTTTGAAAATTTCAAGAGTTTACACCTTACGGTTTCCAAGATATAGCAAGTTGTGAAAATTATATAGTCAAAATTGCATTAACTGATGGACCACCCTTTAATTAAAATTTTTTAAATTTTAGTGTTAATTGTTGCAGTCTATACAAAAATACACTAATTTTACAAGTCAATATACATATGTACATACAATTATATGTATATTACATGGCATTTTAGCATTTTTCGTTGCTTGTTTTGGAACACCCCTTAATTTTTAATTTTCATGTATTTGTAGCTGCCAAGATTCTACATACTCTGTCCAAATTTTAGATCCGTAGCTCTTACGGTTCCTGAGGAAATACCGTGTGACGGACAGACGGAGAGCGTAGCGAAAACAACAGGGTTCCTTGTTTGATTTTAAATAAATGTGGGTCATTTTATTTATAACATATGAATGTATCACAATTAATAATAAAATATAAAATTTTCTTAAGTTTAAAATTTTAATGAAAAACGATTTTCTTAATTTTTTAAAAAAAATTAATTTGGAACCGCTGAAGGCAGCGACTTCAACCAACGTCATATATTTTTTCCAGAATACAATACATTTATAGCGATAACGCTAAGCAATTCACGTCCAAAGAGATGAAAGATTTCTTATGCGCGCATGGCATCACTCAGATTACCAAAACGTACTATTTCTCGGAGGCAAACGCTTCAGAAAGAGCCAATAGGGGAATTATATCTAAAATTCGTTACTTCCTCAAAACTGACTGATCATTGGGATAAAAATATAATATTATTTATAATATATTACACAGGACAACACGATTTTTAAGGTTGGTATTTTTAAAGTAAATTTTCGTGCATATGATACTGAGCTCCAACGCCTATAAATTACTTTTTTTACTTGGCTCTGTATCTCGAGATTTTCCGTTATTAAGAAAAAATAGGATGCTGCATCACATAATTTGCATTTACTTTAGAACCAGTTGTGTGATCACATAAAAAAATACTGAGAAGGCTAGAAAACAAATTGTCCTTTAAATTACGTTCTTCTTAATTTTTTAACAGTCTTATAGTTTCGGAGATATTCAGAAATTTTTATACAGAAAAATAATTTTTTTTAAAAATTGAGAAAATCGTTTTCTAAAAGACTCATTACAATTTTAAATTGAAGAAAATTTTATATTTTATTATTAATTGTGATACATTCATGTTATAAATAAAATGAGCCACGTTTATTTTAAATCATTCCATTACTTCTGAATTTATTCACAATTAAGTGGTAAAATATATACTCGTATTACAGCTTTTCTATTTTTTTTCAATTTAAAATAAATAAAAGTTAAAATAAATTCAGTAAAGTGCGACTTTGACCCGCGCACGAAGGTTCCGTACGGACACGAGATATGTAATTAAATATGAACTTTACTAGCCTATACAAAATATAGTTTTGGCATTTTTTTCGTTTTTGAAGTTTTTTTAAATTTTGGCGATTTTTTTCTATTTTAGCGATTTTTTTAATTTTGGCGATTTTTTTTCTTGCGATTTTTTCGGTTTTTGGATTTTTTTTTTCATTTTTGCCATTTTTTTAGTTATGACTTTTTTTCTCGTTTTGGCGATTTTTATTCATTTCTGGCGAATTTCGGTTTTTGGCTTTTATTCATTTTGGCGACTTTATTCATTTAGGCGCTTTTTTGTAGTTACACTTTTTTTCTCATTTTGGCGATTTTTCAATTTGGCGATTTTTCTCCATTATTACAATTATTTTGTTACTGGAGCCTTTTTCGCGTTTGGCGATTTTTTCGGTTTTTTGCGGTTTTTTTATTTTAACGATTTTTTTTCATTTAGACGATTTTTTCGAATTTTGAGACTTATTTTAGTGTTAGAATTTTTTTTTTAATTTTTGCGATTTTTTCGTTTTGGCGATTTTTTTGAATTTTTGGCGATTTTTTTTCATATGGCTATTTTATAATTTTCAGATTTTTTAGTTTTACCGTTTTTGAAAATTTCAAGAGTTTACACCTTACGGTTTCCAAGATATAGCAAGTTGTGAAAATTATATAGTCAAAATTGCATTAACTGATGGACCACCCTTTAATTAAAATTTTTTAAATTTTAGTGTTAATTGTTGCAGTCTATACAAAAATACACTAATTTTACAAGTCAATATACATATGTACATACAATTATATGTATATTACATGGCATTTTAGCATTTTTCGTTGCTTGTTTTGGAACACCCCTTAATTTTTAATTTTCATGTATTTGTAGCTGCCAAGATTCTACATACTCTGTCCAAATTTTAGATCCGTAGCTCTTACGGTTCCTGAGGAAATACCGTGTGACGGACAGACGGAGAGCGTAGCGAAAACAACAGGGTTCCTTGTTTGATTTTAAATAAATGTGGGTCATTTTATTTATAACATATGAATGTATCACAATTAATAATAAAATATAAAATTTTCTTAAGTTTAAAATTTTAATGAAAAACGATTTTCTTAATTTTTTAAAAAAAATTATTTTGTTTGTATAAAATTTTCCGAATATCTCCGAAATTATAAGACTGTTAAAAAATTAATAAAGACGTTATATACCTCCTTTTGTTTTCTAGCCTTCTGTGTATTTTCTTATTTGATCAAAGAACTGGTTCTCAAGTAAATAAAAATTATATGATGCAGCATCCTCTTTTTAGGGTTCCGTACACCAAATGTGAAAAAAGGAACCCTATTGTTTTCGCTACGCTGTCCGTCTGTCCGTCACACGCTATTTTCTCAGGAACCGTAAGAGCTACGGACCTGAAATTTGGACAGAGTATGTAGAACCTTGGCCACAACAACAGCAAATACATGAGAATTAGAAATTAAAGGGTGCTCCAAAACGAGCGACGAACAATTTTAAAATCTCATGTAATATACATACAATTGTATGTACATATCTATATTGACACTTGAAATTTGTAAAATTAGTGTATTTTTATATAGACTACAACAATAAACATTAAAATATTAAAAAAATTTAAATTAAAGGGTGGTCCATCAGTTAATGTATGTAATTTTGACAAATTGCTATATCTTGGAGGTCGTAAGAGGTAAACTCTTGAAATTTTCGAAAACGGTAAAACTAAAAAATCCGAAAATTATAAAATCGCCAAACCGAAAAAATCGTTTAAATGAAAAAAAAAATCGCCAATATGAAAAAAACGCCAAAAACCTAAAAAAAATCGCCAAAACGCGAAAAATGCGCCAAAACCAAAATAATTGTTTATGTGAAAAAGAATCGCCAAAATGGAAAAAAATCGCCAAAATTAAAAAAAAATCGCCAAATTTAAAAAAATCGCCAAAACGAAAAAAATCGCCAAAATTTAAAATAAACGCCAAAAACCGAAAAAAATTCTCAAAACAAAAAAAAGTGCCAAAACTAAAAAAAAATCGCCAAAACCAAAAAAAAAATCACCTATATGAAAAAAACGCCAAAATTAAAAAAAAATCACCAAAATAAAAAAAAAAACACTAAAATAATAAAAATCGCCAAAATTAAAAAAAACTTCAAAAACCAAAAAAAAATCGCCAAAACGTGAAAAAGTGCCAAAACTTAGAAAGCGCCAATAAATTCAAAAAACCCCAAACTAAAAAAAACGGTTAAAACCGAAAAAACCCAAAAACGAAAAAAATGCCAAAACTATAGTTTATATTGTTCGTATTGAATTACATATCTCGTGCGCGTACGGAACCCTTCGTGCGCGGGTCAAAGTCGCACTTCACTGAATTTATTATTTCTTGACAATGGCGTCATTGTAAGATAATTCTTTCAACAACTGCATACGCTTGGTTTTACAGAAAAAATTAATAATAAAATATATGCACACAAAATCATTGCAATTGCTTCTTTTTTTTTGCTTTAACAATTTCTAACAAATGCTTTGAGTCTGGCAATTTGTGCATATGACAACCGATTGAACTGTCAATGGCAATAAATTGTAAGATTTTCTTACAACCGTGTGAACTGACATGGAATATTGAACTGGCAATTTCCAATTGCCAGTAAATTGTCAGCACATTGCCAGATCTGACAATATTGTAAGATCTGACAATCGTCTGTACATAGCTTAAGACATAAAAAACATAATGGAAAGAGTAATATGCGTTCTAAATGTCATGTGCAAACGCAAAGTGAAAACACAGGGCGATTTCTTTATTAAGAGATAGTCCGAAATTGAAATACTTTCTCAGAATTTGTTAAGGTGTTATTTAAACATAAAAGAAGAAAGAAATTGTATAAAGCAAAAGAAGCAAAACTCAGGGCCATTATTATGACTTAACGATAAAGTTTCGGATAGTTATTCCTAACTTTAGCAAAACGGAACTATAAAGTGACTTTTAATATTTTCCATTATTATAACTGTCCGATAAAATAAATAATAAAATGTTTGGTTAGTGGCAAAATTTCTGTGGATATTGTTTGTTAAAAATGATTAGTGGCAACTTGCTTTTGTTTATTTGTCAAATTACAAACATAATGAAAATATTTTTGTAAATTTGTTGGTTTTTTATTATTATTATGTGTTTTGTGTTGTATTGTGTTTGTTTTATGGCATATTTTGACCACATAAATTTGACTTTGTTTAATGAAGTAGAAAGTGTGGCAAGAAGCGAAAATGTGGCAAGTTCAAATGACTATACCTCACCTCCTCCTTGGTATAAACCTTGATCGAAAGCTTACATGGAAAAATCATATTGACTCTAAGCTTACTCAAATGAAACTTAAGTTATCTCAAATACATTGGTTGATTGGCAGAAATTCAACACTTAGCATAGACTGCAAACTTTTACTATACAAGTCGCTTTTCGAGTTCTCGTTGTACATTGATAGTGAACAGTCGATTTAGCGGAGTTTTTATTTCATACTAAACAAAAAAAAATCAAACGAAAAATATTCGGAATACATATTGTTTTTGATAAATTAAGCTTTATTTGCGTTGTTAATATTTTTTTACACAGTCATAAATAACAAAAACAAAAAAAAACCGTAGTAAAAAAAAACAAACAAACAAACAATCAAAAGTGCCCTTGAGGAATACTCTATATGAGTACCTCAAAAACAAATAAATGTGAAGTGAGTTATAACGGCAGAAATGCCTATTTTACTGTGAGTCCTGAAGCTCTTAATGAAAATAATAAAAATAAAAAATCTGATGACATACTTACTGAGAGCTCTGAAGCTCTTAATGATAACAACATAAATAAGAAATCTGATAGTAGACTTTTTTTAACGGCGAGACCACTTTTTCGTCAGCGATCAACTTCGCTTTGTCCAATGCCAACTAGTGATTCGTTAACATTACCGTTGCCTAGTACTTCCACATTTAACTCAGCGATATCATCCGCTTTGGGCTCGTGGTCATCACTTAACCAAGTTTTTACTGAAGTTAAGAGCAGCCCAAAACCCAAGGTCCAAGTGGGAATGGACAGATATATAACAGTGGTAAAGCGCGGGCGAAGCCCAAAGTCTTCGAAAATTTCATCTGCTCCAAAAATATCTAGGGATAACAGCGCATCCTCTATTAACAGTCAAAATCGTTTTCAAATATTGCAAGATGACAACAACGAACCTGATGTATCTACGAACAAAACATCCAAGACGCCACCAATTTGAGAGAAAAAAATTCAAACGCTCTTATAAAAAATTTAATTTCAGTCATTGGTGAGAATAAATTTCACATCGTTCCAATAAAACGTGGTAACATTGATGAAACCAAAATTCAAATTTTATAAAAAATTTAATTTCAGTCATTGGTGAGAATAATTTTCACATCGTTTTAATAAAACGTGGTAACATTGATGAAACCAAAATTCAAATTTATGAAGAAAAAGATTTTCGCAAACTGATTACTGAATTTGAAAAAAGTAAAAAAAGTTTCTACACATATCAGCTTAAAAGTGCTAAAGGCCTGCAGATCGTATTGAAGGGCATCGATTCCTATGTTGCTCCCGAAGAAATAAAAGATGCACTCATCCTCCAGGGATTTAAGGTAAAAAATTTATCTAACATAATAAATAGGTAGAAGATTCCTCAACCTCTATTTCGCGTCGAACTCATCCAATTTACAATTTAAAATATCTCTTATACCGAAAAATAACAGTTGAAGAACCACACACGCGTTCCGGACCCGTACAGTGCCATAATTGTCAAAAATATGGTCACACAAAAACTTACTCCAACTTACCTTCAGTTTGTGTTATCTGCGGTGAATTGCACGGTACTGCTGGTTGCACTAAACCTAAAGATCTAGCAGAAAAAAAATTTAGTAATTGTGGAGGTAATCACACCGCTAACTACAGAGGATGTCCTGTCTATTCTTTCGTTAAACAGAGTATGGGGCAAAAACCTAAATTACCGCCAGCTCAAACAGCAAACGCTTACTCCGCCACTTTTGCTCAAATGAGCCAACCTGTCACTTCACGTGTATCGTATGCCGATGCAGCTAAGACTAGTTCTATTCCCACACAAAATATTCCGCCTCAAAATAATTAAACGAATGCAAACTCAAGCTTTAATTTTAGTCGCCTTGAAGCTACTATTGAAAATCTAGTGCTTACTATAAATAATTTTACAACAAATATGACTAGCATGATGCAAGAAATGCTACGAATGCAGTATACACTGCTTCAAGCATTAGTTAACAGGCCATGAACACGTTAAAGATAAGTTTCTGGAACAGCAAATACATGAGAATTAGAAATTAAAGGGTGCTCCAAAACGAGCGACGAACAATTTTAAAATCTCATGTAATATACATACAATTGTATGTACATATCTATATTGACACTTGCAATTTGTAAAATTAGTGTATTTTTATATAGACTACAACAATAAACATTAAAATATTAAAAAAATTTAAATTAAAGGGTGGTCCATCAGTTAATGTATGTATTTTTTACAAATTGCTATATCTTGGAGGCCGTAAGAGGTAAACTCTTGAAATTTTCGAAAACGGTAAAACTAAAAAAAAACGGAAAATTATAAAATCGCCAAACCGAAAAAATCGTTTAAATGAAAAAAAAATCGCCAATATGAAAAAAACGCCAAAAACCGAAAAAAATCGCCAAAACGCGAAAAATGCGCCAAAACCAAAATAATTGTTTATGTGAAAAAGAATAGCCAAAATGGAAAAAAATCGCCAAAATTAAAAAAAAATCGCCAAATTTAAAAAAATCGCCAAAACGAAAAAAATCGCCAAAATTTAAAATAAACGCCAAAAACCGAAAAAAATTCTCAAAACAAAAAAAGTGCCAAAACTAAAAAAAATCGCCAAAACCAAAAAAAAAATCACCTATATGAAAAAAACGCCAAAATTAAAAAAAATCACCAAAATAAAAAAAACACTAAAATAATAAAAATCGCCAAAATTAAAAAAAACTTCAAAAACCAAAAAAAAATCGCCAAAACGTGAAAAAAGTGCCAAAACTTAGAAAGCGCCAATAAATTCAAAAAATCCCAAACTAAAAAAAACGGTTAAAACCGAAAAAACCCAAAAACGAAAAAAATGTCAAAACTATAGTTTATATTGTTCGTATTGAATTACATATCTCGTGCCCGTACGGAACCCTTCGTGCGCGGTTCAAAGTCCCACTTCACTGAATTTATTATTTCTTGACAATGGCGTCATTGTAAGATAATTCTTTCAACAACTGCATACGCTTGGTTTTACAGAAAAAATTAATAATAAAATATATGCACACAAAATCATTGCAATTGCTTCTTTTTTTTTTTTTGCTTTAACAATTTCTAACAAATGCTTTGAGTCTAGCAACGCATAACAATAGATCTGACAATTTGTGCATATGACAACCGATTGAACTGTCAATGGCAATAAATTGTAAGATTTTCTTACAACCGTGTGAACTGACATGGAATATTGAACTGGCAATTTCCAATTGCCAGTAAATTGTCAGCACATTGCCAGATCTGACAATATTGTAAGATCTGACAATCGTCTGTACATAGCTTAAGACATAAAAAACATAATGGAAAGAGTAATATGCGTTCTAAATGTCATGTGCAAACGCAAAGTGAAAACACAGGGCGATTTCTTTATTAAGAGATAGTCCGAAATTGAAATACTTTCTCAGAATTTGTTAAGGTGTTATTTAAACATAAAAGAAGAAAGAAATTGTATAAAGCAAAAGAAGCAAAACTTAGGGCCATTATTATGACTTAACGATAAAGTTTCGGATAGTTATTCCTAACTTTAGCAAAACGGAACTATAAAGTGACTTTTAATATTTTCCATTATTATAACTGTCCGATAAAATAAATAATAAAATGTTTGGTTAGTGGCAAAATTTCTGTGGATATTGTTTGTTAAAAATGATTAGTGGCAACTTGCTTTTGTTTATTTGTCAAATTACAAACATAATGAAAATATTTTTGTAAATTTGTTGGTTTTTTATTATTATTATGTGTTTTGTGTTGTATTGTGTTTGTTTTATGGCATATTTTGACCACATAAATTTGACTTTGTTTAATGAAGTAGAAAGTGTGGCAAGAAGCGAAAATGTGGCAAGTTCAAATGACTATACCTCACCTCCTCCTTGGTATAAACCTTGATCGAAAGCTTACATGGAAAAATCATATTGACTCTAAGCTTACTCAAATGAAACTTAAGTTATCTCAAATACATTGGTTGATTGGCAGAAATTTAACACTTAGCATAGACTGCAAACTTTTACTATACAAGTCGCTTTTCGAGTTCTCGTTGTACATTGATAGTGAACAGTCGATTTAGCGGAGTTTTTATTTCATACTAAACAAAAAAAAATCAAACGAAAAATATTCGGAATACATATTGTTTTTGATAAATTAAGCTTTATTTGCGTTGTTAATATTTTTTTACACAGTCATAAATAACAAAAACAAAAAAAAACCGTGGTAAAAAAAAAACAAACAAACAAACAATCAAAAGTGCCCTTGAGGAATACTCTATATGAGTACCTCAAAAACAAATAAATGTGAAGTGAGTTATAACGGCAGAAATGCCTATTTTACTGTGAGTCCTGAAGCACTTAATGAAAATAATAAAAATAAAAAATCTGATGACATACTTACTGAGAGCTCTGAAGCTCTTAATGATAACAACATAAATAAGAAATCTGATAGTAGACTTTTTTTAACGGCGAGACCACTTTTTCGTCAGCGATCAACTTCGCTTTGTCCAATGCCAACTAGTGATTCGTTAACATTACCGTTGCCTAGTACTTCCACATTTAACTCAGCGATATCATCCGCTTTGGGCTCGTGGTCATCACTTAACCAAGTTTTTACTGAAGTTAAGAGCAGCCCAAAACCCAAGGTCCAAGTGGGAATGGACAGATATATAACAGTGGTAAAGCGCGGGCGAAGCTCAAAGACTTCGAAAATTTCATCTGCTCCAAAAATATCTAGGGATAACAGCGCATCCTCTATTAACCGTCAAAATCGTTTTCAAATATTGCAAGATGACAACAACGAACCTGATGTATCTACGAACAAAACATCCAAGCCGCCACCAATTTGAGATAAAAAAATTCAAACGCTCTTATAAAAAATTTAATTTCAGTCATTGGTGAGAATAAATTTCACATCGTTCCAATAAAACGTGGTAACATTGATGAAACCAAAATTCAAATTTTATAAAAAATTTAATTTCAGTCATTGGTGAGAATAATTTTCACATCGTTTTAATAAAACGTGGTAACATTGATGAAACCAAAATTCAAATTTATGAAGAAAAAGATTTTCGCAAACTGATTACTGAATTTGAAAAAAGTAAAAAACGTTTCTACACATATCAGCTTAAAAGTGCTAAAGGCCTGCAGATCGTATTGAAGGGCATCGATTCCTATGTTGCTCCCGAAGAAATAAAAGATGCACTCATCCTCCAGGGATTTAAGGTAAAAAATTTATCTAACATAATAAATAGGTAGAAGATTCCTCAACCTCTATTTCGCGTCGAACTCATCCAATTTACAATTTAAAATATCTCTTATACCGAAAAATAACAGTTGAAGAACCACACACGCGTTCCGGACCCGTACAGTGCCATAATTGTCAAAAATATGGTCACACAAAAACTTACTCCAACTTACCTTCAGTTTGTGTTATCTGCGGTGAATTGCACGGTACTGCTGGTTGCACTAAACCTAAAGATCTAGCAGAAAAAAAAATTAGTAATTGTGGAGGTAATCACACCGCTAACTACAGAGGATGTCCTGTCTATTCTTTCGTTAAACAGAGTATGGGGCAAAAACCTAAATTACCGCCAGCTCAAACAGCAAACGCTTACTCCGCCACTTTTGCTCAAATGAGCCAACCTGTCACTTCACGTGTATCGTATGCCGATGCAGCTAAGACTAGTTCTATTCCCACACAAAATATTCCGCCTCAAAATAATTAAACGAATGCAAACTCAAGCTTTAATTTTAGTCGCCTTGAAGCTACTATTGAAAATCTAGTGCTGACTATAAATAATTTTACAACAAATATGACTAGCATGATGCAAGAAATGCTACGAATGCAGTATACACTGCTTCAGGCATTGGTTAACAGGCCATGAACACGTTAAAGATAAGTTTCTGGAACGCAAATGGCATTCGCCAACATAAAAATGAACTTGAGCACTTCCTCACGGAAAAAAGTATTGATATAATGTTGGTTTCTGAGACTCATTTGACTTCAAGAAGTCTATTCAAAATTAATGGCTACATTTTATATGATTCAAAGGACCCAAGAGGAAGAGCTTGCGGGGGATCAGCAATTTTAATAAAGTCAAGACTCAAGCATTATATTCTTGACAACATTTGTGAAGAACATCTACAAGCAACGAATATTTTTAACGAAAATTTTTGCACAAATTTTGTCATATCATCACTTTACTCCCCTCCTAGATTAGCAATTACTGAGGATCAATACGAGGATTTCCACAAATCTCTTGGCCCTTGTTTCGTGGCAGCTGGAGACTATAATGCAAAACATACTTTCTGGGGTTCGCGTCTTATCACACCTAGAGGACGAGCGTTGTTCAACACAATTTCAAAAATGGGCTTGGACGTCATTTCGAGTGGGGAGCCCACTTACTGACATACATAAAATTCCGGATGTTATAGATTTTGGCGTCATGAAAAATATTTCTAGGGAATTAATTCATGTTCAAGATTCCCTAGATCTATCGTCCGATCACTCTCCCACGATCGTTACAATCTGTAGCCCACTGAGAAGTGCTCCACCTCACCCATATGTGAAAATGGTCAGTCGTGTTAATTGGCTGCGATTCAAAAAATATCTTAGTAGTAATTGCACTGAAAACATTAAGCTAAGAACTCATGATGATATTGAATCTAATATTGCTAATCTTAACGAAAATATTAAGCAGGCAGCTGAACATGCCACTTCCTCCCATCAGCAGACTGGGTTTAATAGAATATATTCTACAGATATTGAACATCTCGTATGTGAAAAAAGAAGAGCTAGAAGAGAATGGCAACAGCACAGATCACCCCAAAATAAAATTAGATTAAAAGAGTGCACAAAAGACTCCAAGAACTGCTTGCATATGAAAAAACTGCATCTCTTAAAAACTATTTGGTAAATCTCGATGTCACACCAGCATCTAATTACTCTTTGTGGCGCGCTGCAAAAAGAATTAAAACACCCGTTGATTTTAAACCACCTCTGCGCACTTCTACCGGAGTTTGGGCCAGGAGTGATATTGAAAAAGGTAACTTGTTTGCAAAGCATTTAAAATCCATATTTACTCCAAACACATGTACTGGTGTTGTTGATTTCCCGAGTGTAGTTGCGCTACCCCCTCGACCCATAAAAATTAAAATGTGTGATGTACAAAATCTAATTGCTGAACTCAACCCGAAGAAAGCACCGGGTATTGATGGAATTCGTAACCAAATGCTAATAAAATTGCCTCGTATTGCATTTAGAATCATGTTATTAATTTTTAATGCCATTTTACGACTAGAGTATTATCCCCACAGCTGGAAGCTTGCCAAAGTTAAAATGAGTCCAAAGCCGGGCAAAGATCTTACCAAGGCAGAATCATACAGGCCAATAAGCCTGCTATCAACAATGTCAAAATTGTCCCCAATTCTAATTGGTAGTGGGTGCATCCCAGACCATCAGTTTGGTTTTAGAAGTCAGCATAGCACCATTGAACAAACGCATAGATTGGTTCAATGTATAAGAAGAACATTTGAAGAAAAGAAGTACTGTTCTGCACTGTTTATTGACGTTTCGCAGGCATTTGATAAAGTGTGGCATGAAGGCCTAATTTTAAAATTAAAATCATAGCTACCAATAAATTTGGTGAATATATTAGAAAGTTACATTATTACCCGGAAGTTCACGGTTGTGGAAGGAGAATTCATAAGTGTGCCCGAATCTATATCATCCGGTGTGCCACAGGGTAGCATACTGGGGCCAGTTTTGTATTTGATTTATACTTGTGATATGCCTTTGAGCACTAATATCCATACATCTACGTTTGCCGATGATACAGCCTGCCTAAGTATGCACGAAAATCCTCATGAGGGTTCCCGATATCTACAAGAACATATTACACAACTGCAACTATGGTTAAAATTATGGAGAATTAAGGTAAACGAGCAAAATTGTGTTCAGGTAACATATACCCTGCGAAGAGATACTTGTTCCCCAATTCGAATCAACAATCAAGTTGTTCCTCAGCATTCACATGTAAAATACCTTGGTATACACCTTGATCGACGACTTACATGGAAACACCATATTGACTCAAAGCTAATACAAATGAAACTTAAACTAACTCAGATATATTGGCTGATTGGTAGAAATTCAACACTCAGCCTAGACTGCAAGCTTTTATTATACAAGTTACTTTTGAAGCCAATATGATGCTACGGAATTCAGCTATGGGGCACTGCTTCAGCTTCTCACGTCGAGAGAATCCAACGAAGGCAAAACAAAATTTTACGTTTGATAACATCGGCTCCATGGTACATTAAAAACTCAAATATACATCGTGATTTGAATATGCCACTAGTGATTGAAGAAATAGCAAAATACGCAGGCAAATATTTAACAAAACTCGAGTCACATCCTAATGCGCTTGCTCGTAACATCTTGAATTTTACTGGCCACATCCGCTTGAAAAAGAAGGACACAAGGGCTCTTATACTCAACACTCCAGATGGGATTGCTTGAAAATATTATTTTTCTCGTTTTTTTTTTGATTATCACTACTTATGTATTATTTATAACTATCACTAAGTTTATGTCCGACAGTGGTCGGTCCTAATAATTATATTTTAGATTTAAGATTTGAATACTTATTGTTAGTTCATAATTGAAGATACAATAAATAAATAAATGTATTAAAAAAAAAATTTACATACTTACATATATAAACCATTTTTAACCCCCGACTAAAAAAGGGGGTATAAGTTTGAAGTGTGTACCTTAGGGTGATTCTAAAAAAAATCGTTTTTTTTGCTTAGAACCGGGTTCAAAACTTTTGTTTAGGTAAAAAATATGCCGGTAAAAATATCAGATCATAATATTTCAATTTTCTACAAAAGCGTACCAAGAAGTTTACTGTATGAAATTCTGTTCTTTACTTATGCCAATCAGAATGAATAAAATCAATATATACCATGTAATATTATTAGCTGATATTTTAACAGGCCTATTTTTTTACCTAAACAAAAGTTTTAAACCTAGTTCTGACTAAAAAAACGACATATTCTTTTAGAATCACACTAGTGCACCTGTGTGTCTGTACGTCTGCGTATCTATACGAGTCCACGTACAGACGAAGCGGCTAGATATACCGGGATTTTTGAAATTTTTAGTTAATGTTATTAATTAAATACTTCTAGGCTTTTCATATATAAACACACATCATCTTGAATTGTCTCAATACTATTTTGTAATTCTCTACAAGTGGTATGAAATAGATTTTGTTTACATGTTTTATTCGTTCCTCTATCACGGTTTTCAACTGAATGCAATTTGTTCTAAGAGTCGACCAAACTTAAACACGACAAGACCAAACTGTGTTTTAGTCAGAGTAAAAAATAAACGAAACCAGTAGTTATAGAATCCAATTCTGCCGCAATTAAAATTGTGAAATTTGGGTAGTTAAAATTTAAAAATTTTTAAATTTGTGCGAAATTTGAGAAATTCTGCTTTTGGCGGCGATGTGATGTTTTTTGTTATACATTAGGAGTTTTTGGTTACAAACATGATTATTTTTTATTTAATTTTAATTATTATTTTTCGAACTTAATTTGTTTCTATATTTATGATTTGAACGGGCTAAAGTTCGTATCGCTTTTAAAGTCAAATTACATGTGATAATTATTAATGAACAAATAACATCAAAATTAGTTGTAAATATTCTGACAACACATAGTGGAACAGAACAGCTAGCCGTTTTCGAAGGCCACTAAACTTTCATCATCAGCATTCTTCTATGTTTGGTTCACTGTGTGGTATCAGTTGATGCAGATTTGTGCCCTATATACAAATCTTTTTTGCAAATGGAATATGTGAATTGTTTTAATTCATCGTATTTCAATTTGCTGAAAGGTGTTTTGTAATGAAATATCAAATTTACCATCTCTAATTTAAAACAGTCTTACCATTGTCGTTTATTCTTTATATTCGATGATATTAAATTTAACATCAGCAACCTTAACGAAAATATTAAACATGCTGCTGAACATACCAAAACCTCCCATCGTCTCGTATGCGAAAGAGTTTGAAGAAAACCAAAAGCACAGATCAACCCAACATAAAATCAGATTTAAAGAATGAACTTAACGACCCCAAGAGTTGCTGGCATCAGAAAAAACTGCCTCTCTCAAAAATTATCTGGAAGGTCTCGATGTCATACCAGCATCTAATTACTATAATAAAATATAAATCAATAAATATAAATATTTAAAATATTTAAAATCCGTTTCACTGCACATGTACTAGTGATGTTCCTTTACCGACTGTAGTTGCTCTAACCCTCGAAACTTAAAGTGAAATATGTTAATTAAGTTGCCTCCTATTGCAATTCGAATCCTATTTATTTTTAATACCAGTTTATGACTAGAGTATTATCTACTCCACTGGACGCTTGCGAAGGTAAAAATGATACCAAAATCGAGCAAAGATCTTACCAAGGCTAAGCCGTGTAGGCCAGTAAGTTTACTATCAAAACGTCAAAGCTCTTCATGACAGATTCGTTACCAATTTGTTATGCGTCATTTATGTGCTCATGAAAAAGTACAAGATATTAAAATCTTAAACTTTATTAGCTCAGTCAGTGGTTATTTGGTTCTCAACCCACTTCACTCGACGAGTAACATATAAATAAAAACACTTACCACATTAAAGCACCGTGCTTATTTTAATTTTTTGTTTGGTTGAAAAGTTGAAAGATTGTGGTGGAAGTTGGTATCGACCAAGAAGGTATTTTGCATGGCAAGGTGTTATGCCACCACCCTGTCGACTAAGTCGAACGCCTGAGAAGTCCCTTACCACAGAGCTCTCTTACCTGCTGTTTTCCCTAGAATTCCTTTGAAAATAAGAAAATTTGTGCAGGTTTAAGTTGACCATCGTACTGCAAAAATTAAACACAAGCGTTCATTTAGGTAATACAAGTGATGAACAAAGAAATAATGTTGAATTCAAAAGACGTGGAAAAAAATAAAAAAGACTTGGGGATTCGTTTGTGAGTGAATGGGAATAAAATTTAACACATGGTATGCGTATTATTAATACAATTTATATAGATTATTATTAATATGATTTATATATGTACATGTATAAATTTATATATATATGCGTATATGTATATATGTAAGTATACAGATATTTATTAATACGTATATGGACATATGTAAATATTTTTATTTTTTAATACATGTTTTATTTATTGTATCTTCAAAAACGAACTAACAATAAATATTCAAATCTTAAATCTAAAAATTTAATTATTCGGCCTGACCAGTGCCGGACATAAACTTAGTGATAGTTATAAATAAAACATAAGTACTCAAAATGAAGGGGGAAAAAGTATTTTCAAGCAGTCCCATCTGCAGTGTTGAGTATAAGAGCCCTTGTATCCTTCTTTTTCAAACGGATGTGACCAGTAAAATTCAAGATGTTACGAGCAAGCGCATTAGGATGTGACTCGAGTTTTGTTAAATATTTGCCTGCGTATTTTGCTCTTTCTTCAATCACTAGTGGCATATTCAAATCACGATGTATATTTGAGTTTTTATGTACCATGGAGCCGATGTTATCAAACGTAAAATTTTGTTTTGCCTTCGTTGGATTCTCTCGACGTTAGAAGCTGAAGCAGTGCCCCATAACTGAATTCCGTAGCACCATATTGGCTTCAAGAGCGACTTGTATAATAAAAGTTTGCAGTCTAGGCTGAGTGTTGAGTTGCTACAAATCAGCCAATATCTCTGAGTTAGTTTAAGTTTCATTTGTATTAGCTTTGAGTCAATATGGTGTTTCCATGTAAGTCGTCGATCAAGGTGTATACCAAGGTATTTTACATGTGAATGCTGAGGAACAACTTGATTGTTGATTCGAATTGGGGAACAAGTATCTCTTCGCAGGGTAAATGTTACCTGAACACACTTTTGCTCGTTTACCTTAATTCTCCATAATTTTAACCATAGTTCCAGTTGTGTAATATGTTCTTGTAGATATCGGGAAGCCTCATGAGGATTTTCGTGCATACTTAGGCAGGCTGTATCATCGGCAAACGTAGATGTATGGATATTGCTGCTCAAAGGCATATCACAAGTATAGATCAAATACAAAACTGGCCCCAGTATGCTCACCTGTGGCACACCGGATGATATAGATTCGGGCACACTCATGAATTCCCCTTCCACAACCGTGAACTTCCGGGTAGTAATGTAACTTTCTAATAAATTCACCAAATTTATTGGTAGATATGATTTTAATTTGAAATTTAGGCCTTCATACCACACTTTATCAAATGGCTGAGAAACGTCAATAAACAGGGCAGAACAATACTTCTTTTCCTCAAATTTTTTTCTTATAAATTGAACCAATCTATGAGTTTGTTCAATGGAGCTATGCTGACTTCTAAAACCAAATTGATGGTCTGGGATGCACCTACTATCAGTTAAAATTGAGGACAATTTTGTCATGAGCAGCTTTTCGAAGAGTTTTGACATAGTTGACAGCAAACTTATTGGCCTATATGACTCAGCCTTAGTAAAATCTTTGCCCGGCTTTGGAATAATTTTGATTTTTGCAAGCTTCCAGAGTTGTGGATAATACACCAGTCGTAATATGGCATTAGAAATAAACAGCAAGATTCTTATTGTAATATGCGGCAAGTTCATCAGCATCTTGTTACTAATTCCATCAATACCTGGAGCTTTCTTTGGCTTGAGTTCAGCAATTACTTTATGTACATCACGCATCTTAAACTTTAAGGCTCGAGAGGGTAGAGCAACTACACTCGGCAAATCAGCAACACCAGTACATGTATTTGGGGTAAATACGGATTTTAAATGCTCAGCAAATATTTTACATTTTTTCGTATCGCTTCTTGTCCATCCTCCGGTAGATGTGCGCAGAGCTGGCTTAAACTCAGCGGGTGTTTTAAGCTTTCTAGCAGCGCGCCACAAAGAGTAATTAGATGTTGGTGTGACATCAAGACCTTCCAAATAATTTTGAAGAGATGCAGTTTTTTCCGATGCAAGCAACTCTTGCAGTCGTTTAGAACATTCTTTAAGTCTGAGTTTATGGTGAGGTGATCTGTGCTGTTGCCATTCCCTTCTAGCTCTTCTTTTTTCACATACGAGATGTTCAATATCCCTGGAATAAATTTTATTAAACCCAGACTGCGGATGGGAGGTAGTGGCATGTTCAGCAGCCTGTTTAATAATTTCGTTTAGATTGGCAATGTTAGTTTCAATGTCATTGAGTGTTCTTAACGTAATATTTTCCGTGCAATGACTACTAAGATATTTTTTGAATCCCAGCCAATTAACACGATTGATCATCTTCATAAATGGGTGAGGTAAGTTACTTCTTAGTGGGTTTCAGATGGTAACGATAGTGGGGAAGTGATCGGAGGAGAGATCTAGAAAAGTTTTAACATTAATTAAATCCCTAGAAATATTTTTCATTACGCCAAAATCAATAACATCCGGAATTTTTCGTACGTCAGTAGGCCAATAAGTGGGCTCCCCACTCGAAATAACATCTAAGCCCATTTTTGAAATTGTATTAAACAAAGCTCGACCTCTAGGTGTTACAAGGCGCGACCCCCAGTACGTATGCTTTGCATTGTAGTCTCCAGCTGCCACGAAACAAGATCCAAGCGATTTGTAGAACTTCTATACTGATCTTCGGTAACTGAAAATCTGGGAGGTGAGTAAATTGATGATATCACGAAATTAGAACAAAAATTTTCTACAAAAATATTCGTAGCTTGCATATATTCTTCACTAACGTTGTCAAGGATATAGTGCTTGAGTCTTGACTTAATTAGAATTGCAGATCCACCGCATGCTCTCCCTCTAGGGTCCTTTGTATCATGCATATATAAAATTAAATTTTGTTTCATACTGAAATTGATATCTTTGTTTTATTATTTTTAGCAACATCTTAAATCTGACCCCGATAAACGGTTTCAAATACATCAGCATATCTGTCAAAGCATTAATCCAGTTTTTCATAACTTTTTCTTTGAGAAGTTTTCTAGTCCTGGTATATGGTTTGAACGTCGACTGGCTTACATAAACAGGTAAATTAAAATTTTTTTTTAATATTCAGACTGCACACAGTAATAATTTGCATTGCTATACACAATTGTAATTGTAATTTATATACATACTCAGTTCTCGTTGTACATTCATAGTGAACAGTCGATTTAGCGGAGTTTTTATTTCATACTAAACAAAAAAAAATCAAACGAAAAAAATATTCGGAATACGTATTGTTTTTGATAAATTAAGCTTTATTTGCGTTGCTAATATTTTTTACATAGTTATAAATAACAAAAACAAAAAAAACCGCAAACAAAAACAACAACAAACAAACAAAGTGCCCTTGAGAAATACTCTATATGAGTACCTCAAAAACGAATAACTGTGAAGTGAGTTGTAATGGCAGAAATGCCTATTTTACTGTGAGTTATGAAGCTCTTAATGAAAATAATAAAAATAAAAAATCTGATGATAGACTTACTGAGAGCTCTGAAGCTCTTAATGATAACAAAATAAATAAGAAATCTGATAGTAGATTTTTTTAACGGCGAGGCCACTTTTTCGTCAGCGATCAACTTCGCTTTGTCCAATGCCAACTAGTGATTCGTTAACATTACCGTTGCCTAGTACTTCTGCATTTAACTCAGCGATACCATCCGCTTCGGGCTTGTGGTCATCACTTAACCAAGTTTTTACTGAAGTTAAGAGCAGCCCAAAACCCAAAGTCCAAGTGGGAATGGACAGATATATAACAGTGGTAAAGCGCGGGCGAAGCCCAAAGTTTTCGAAAATTTCATCTGCTCCAAATATATCTAGGGATAACAGCGCATCCTCTATTAACGTCAAAATCGTTTTCAAATATTGCAAGATGACAACAACGAACCCGATGTATCTACGAACAAAACATCCAAGCCGCCACCAATCTATTTGAGAGAAAAAAATTCAAACGCTCTTATAAAAAATGTAATTTCATTCATTGGTGGGAATAAATTTCACATCGTTCCAATAAAACGTAGTAACATTGATGAAACCAAAATTAAAATTTATGAAGAAAAGATTTTCGCAAACTGATTACTGAATTTGAAAAAAGTAAAAAAAAGTTTCTACACATATCAGCTTAAAAGTGCTAAAGGCCTGCAGATCGTATTGAAGGGCATCGATTCCTATGTTGCTCCCGAAGAAATAAAAGATGCACTCATCCTCCAGGGATTTAAGGTAAAAAATTTATCTAACATAATAAATAGGTAGAAGATTCCTCAACCTCTATTTCGCGTCGAACTCATCCAATTTACAATTTAAAATATCTCTTATACCGAAAAATAACAGTTGAAGAACCACACACGCGTTCCGGACCCGTACAGTGCCATAATTGTCAAAAATATGGTCACACAAAAACTTACTCCAACTTGCCTTCAGTTTGTGTTATCTGCGGTGAATTGCAGGAAAAAAAATTAGTAATTGTGGAGGTAATCACACCGCTAACCACAGAGGATGTCCTGTCTATACTTTCGTTAAACAGACTATGGGGCAAAAAAATAAATTACCTCCAGCTCAAACAGCAAACGCTTACTCCGCCACTTTTGCTCAAATGAGCCAACCTGTCATTTCACGTGTATCGTATGCCGATGCAGCTAAGACTAGTTCTATTCCCACACAAAATATTCCGCCTCAAAATAATTCAACGAATGCAAACTCAAGCTTTAATTTTAGTCGCCTTGATAGTAGCTTCAAGGAAAATCTAGTGCTGACTATAAATAATTTTACAGCAAATATGACTAGCATGATGCAAGAAATGCTACGAATGCAGTCTACACTGCTTCAAGCATTAGTTAACAAGCCATGAACACGTTAAAAATAAGTTTCTGGAACGCAAACGGCATTCGCCAACATAAAAATGAACTTGAGCACTTCCTCACGGAAAAAAATATTGATATAATGTTGGTTTCTGAGACTCATTTGACTTCAAGAAGCCTATTCAAAATTAATGGCTACATTTTATATGATTCAAAGGACCCAAGAGGAAGAGCTTGCGGGGGATCAGTAATTTTAATAAAGTCAAGACTCAAGCATTATATTCTTGACAACATTTGTGAAGAACAAGCAACGAATATTTGTATCGAAAATTTTTGCACAAATTTCATATCATCAATTTACTCCCCTCCTAGATTCGCTATTACTGAGGATCAATACGAGGATTTCCACAAATCTCTTGGCCCTTGTTTCGTAGCAGCTGGAGACTATAATGCAAAACATACTTTCTGGGGTTCGCGTCTTATCACACATAGAGGACGAGCGTTGTTCAACACAATTTCAAAACTGGGCTTGGACGTCATTTCGAGTGGGGAGCCCACTTACTGACATACATAAAATTCCGGATGTTATAGATTTTGGCGTCATGAAAAATATTTCTAGGGAATTAATTCATGTTGCAGCTTCCCTAGATCTATCGTCCGATCACTCTCCCACGATCGTTACAATCTGTAGCCCACTGAGAAGTGCTCCACCTCACCCATATGTGAAAATGGTCAGTCGTGTTAATTGGCTGCGATTCAAAAAATATCTTAGTAGTCATTGTACTGAAAACATTAAGCTAAGAACTCATGCTGATATTGAATCTAATATTGCTAATCTTAACGAAAATATTAAGCAGGCAGCTGAACATGCCACTTCCTCCCATCAGCAGACTGGGTTTAATAGAATATATTCTACAGATATTGAACATCTCATATGTGCAAAAAGAAGAGCTAGAAGAGAATGGCAACAGCACAGATCACCCCAAGATAAAATTAGATTAAAAGAGTGCACTAAAAGACTCCAAGAACTGCTTGCATATGAAAAAACTGCATCTCTTAAAAACTATCTGGAAAATCTCGATGTCACACCAGCATCTAACTATTCTTTGTGACGCGCTGCGAAACGAATTAAAACACCCGTTGAGTTTAAACCACCTATGCGCACTTCTACCGGAGTTTGGACCAGGAGTGATACTGAAAAAAGTTACTTGTTTGCAAAGCATTTAAAATCCGTATTTACCCCAAACACATGTACTGGTGTTGTTGATTTCCCGAGTGTAGTTGCGCTACCCCCTCGACCCATAAAATTTAAAATGTGTGATGTACAAAATCTAATTGCTAAACTCAACCCGAAGAAAGCACCGGGTATTGATGGAATTAGTAACCAAATGCTAATAAAATTGCCTCGTATTGCATTTAGAATCATGTTATTAATTTTTAATGCAATTTTACGACTAGAGTATTATCCCCACAGCTGGAAACTTGCCAAAGTTAAAATGATTCCAAAGCCAGGCAAAGATCTTACCAAAGCAGAATCATATAGGTCTGCTATGAAAAATATCAAAACTTTTCGAAAAACTGCTTATGTCAAAATTGTCCCCAATTCTAATTGGTAGTGGCTGCATCCCAGACCATCAATTTGGTTTTCGAAGTCAGCATTGCGCCATTGAACAAACGCATAGATTGGTTCAATGTATAAGAAGAACATTTGAAGAAAAGAAGTACTGTTCTGCACTGTTTATTGACGTTTCGCAGACATTTGATAAAGTGTGGTATGAAGGCCTAATTTTAAAATTAAAATCATATCTACCAATAAATTTGGTGAATTTATTAGAAAGTTACATTACTACCCGGAAGTTCACGGTTGTGGAAGGAGAATTCAGGAGTGTGCCCGAATCTTTGTCATCCGGTGTTCCACAGGGGAGCATACTGGGGCCAGTTTTGTATTTGATTTATACTTGTGATATGCCCTTGAGCAGTAATATCCATATATCTACGTTTGCCGACGATACAGCCTGTTTAAGTATGCACGAAAATCCTCATGAGGCTTCCCGATATCTACAAGAACATATTACACAACTGGAACTATGGTTAAAATTATGGAGAAGTAAGGTAAACGAGCAAAAGTGTGTTCAGGTAACATTTACGTTGCGAAGATATACTTGTTCCCCAATTCGAATCAACAATCAAGTTGTTCCTCAGCATTCACATGTAAAATACCTTGGTATGCACCTTGATCGACGACTTACATGGAAACACCATATCAACTCAAAAATAATACGAATGAAACTTAAACTAACTCAGATATATTGGCTGATTGGTAGTAATTCAACACTCAGCCTAGACTGCAAACTTTTACTATACAAGTCGCTTTTGAAGCCAATATGGTGCTACGGAATTCAGTTATGGAGCACTGCTTCAGCTTCTAACGTCGAGAGAATCCAATGAAGGCAAAACAAAATTTTACGTTTGATAACATCGGCTCCATCGTACATCAAAAACTCAAATATACATCGTGATTTGAATATGCCACTAGTGATTGAAGAAATAGCAAAATACGCAGGCAAATATTTAACAAAACTCGAGTCACATGTTAATCCGCTTTCTCGTAACATCTTGAATTTTACTGGTCACATCCGCTTGAAAAAGAAGGACACAAGGGCTCTTATACTCAACACTCCAGATGGGATTGCTTGAAAATATTTTTTTTCTCTTTTTTTTTATTATCACTACTTATGTATTGTTTATAACTATCACTAAGTTTATGTCCGACAGTGGTCGGGCCTAATACTTAAATTTTAGATTTAAGATTTGAATACTTATTGTTAGTTCATAATTGAAGATACAATAAATAAATAAATGTATTAAAAAAAAAAATTTACATACTTACATATATAAACCATTTTTAACCCCCGACTAAAAAAAGGGGGTATAAGTTTGAAGTGTGTACCTTAGGGTGATTCTAAAAAAAATCGTTTTTTTTGCTTAGAACCGGGTTCAAAACTTTTGTTTAGGTAAAAAATATGCCGGTAAAAATATCAGCTCATAATATTTCAATTTTCTACAAAAGCGTACCAAGAAGTTTACTGTATGAAATTCTGTTCTTTACTTATGCCAATCAGAATGAATAAAATCAATATATACCATGTAATATTATTAGCTGATATTTTAACAGGCCTATTTTTTTACCTAAACAAAAGTTTTAAACCTAGTTCTGACTAAAAAAACGACATATTCTTTTAGAATCACACTAGTGCACCTGTGTGTCTGTACGTCTGCGTATCTATACGAGTCCACGTACAGACGAAGCGGCTAGATATACCGGGATTTTTGAAATTTTTAGTTAATGTTATTAATTAAATACTTCTAGGCTTTTCATATATAAACACACATAATCATCTTGAATTGTATCAATACTATTTTGTAATTCTCTACAAGTGGTATGAAATAGATTTTGTTTACATGTTTTATTCGTTCCTCTATCACGGTTTTCAACTGAATGCAATTTGTTCTAAGAGTCGACCAAACTTAAACACGACAAGACCAAACTGTGTTTTAGTCAGAGTAAAAAATAAACGAAACCAGTAGTTATAGAATCCAATTCTGCCGCAATTAAAATTGTGAAATTTGGGTAGTTAAAATTTAAAAATTTTTAAATTTGTGCGAAATTTGAGAAATTCTGCTTTTGGCGGCGATGTGATGTTTTTTGTTATACATTAGGAGTTTTTGGTTACAAACATGATTATTTTTTATTTAATTTTAATTATTATTTTTCGAACTTAATTTGTTTCTATATTTATGATTTGAACGGGCTAAAGTTCGTATCGCTTTTAAAGTCAAATTACATGTGATAATTATTAATGAACAAATAACATCAAAATTAGTTGTAAATATTCTGACAACACATAGTGGAACAGAACAGCTAGCCGTTTTCGAAGGCCACTAAACTTTCATCATCAGCATTCTTCTATGTTTGGTTCACTGTGTGGTAACAGTTGATGCAGATTTGTGCCCTATATACAAATCTTTTTTGCAAATGGAATATGTGAATTGTTTTGATTCATCGTATTTCAATTTGCTGAAAGGTGTTTTGTAATGAAATATCAAATTTACCATCTCTAATTTAAAACAGTCTTACCATTGTCGTTTATTCTTTACTAATTATGCACATGCTAGTTAATTTGCTTATTTTTGTTCTACATAAAACAAATTTTTTTTTGGTTTGTTATTATTAAGTAGATTTTTTTAATTTTTAATTATTATAATAATATTCGTTTATTTTAATTATTATTTAGCGAACTTAATTTGTGCATAATTAGTAAAGAATAAACGACAATGGCAAGACTGTTGTAAATTAGAGATGGTAAATTTGAGCTTTCATTACAAAACACCTTTCAGCAAATTGAAATACGATGAATCAAAACAATTCACATATTCCATTTGCAAAAAAGTTTCGTATATAGGGCACAAATCTACACCAACTGATACCACACACAGTGGACCAAACACAGAAGAACGCTGATGATGAAGGTTTAGTGGCCTTCGAAAACGGTTAGCTGTTCCGTTCAACTATGTGTTGTCAGAATATTTACAACTAACTTTGATGTTATTTGTTCATTAATAATTATCACATGTAATTTGGCGATACGAACTTTAGAACGTTCAAATCATAAATATAGATGATTACTTTTTTTTCAAATGCCGACGGCAAAACAATATAACATTTTTTTAAATGCCGACGGCAATACATATGTATTTTGTTTCCTAATGTCGACGGCAAAACATGATTACTTTTTTTTCAAATGCCGACGGTAAAACAATTATTTTTTTTCGTAATATCGAGGGAAATCATCAAAATGATTTTCCTAATGCCGAAGGGAGTGTTGCCAGACTGTAGAAATTTGTGTTCGTACACTCAAAATAAAATTCAATCCATCCGTACTTAAATCAATCCAAAGCGGTGTCATAAGTACGGTAAGTACGGATTTACTTACATCAAGTACAGAAGGCTTGATTCAAGTACGGATTGATCAAGTCCTAAATACTTAATTTTATCCATATCTAATCCCGAATCCGGACTTGAAATAATCCCGAAAAGTGATTGATATCAGAATAATTTATATTGCATCAATTTTGAAAAGTGCTTAATTTAAGTATTAACAAGATTGATTTCAGAAAACATGAGAATCCTAACAAGCTTTAAAGAATAAAAATATTTTATTATATTTTTAGTGTGGTTTTTATGGTATTAATTTATTTTTATTAAAATTATTGACAGTAATTTTTATAGTAATAATAATTTATTTTAAGGTACAGAGTTATAATTTGTAATATTGTTGATCAAAATTTGAGAAAATCAATGTTAATAAATTAATTTGAAGTATACGTAAATCGATAACATGGTAATCATAATTTGAAAACAAAATATCTTAGTATAAAGTTGGATAGACATATTTGTATATGTAATCTTATAGTTAAAAAAAATAATCAAGGATCACTAATAACTCCTTCGTCTTCACTCTTTCTGCTTTTTGCATTCCAAAAAGGCTATTCCGATCAGTGAATGCTTTCATATTCTGATGAATAATCGTTTGTCAACTGTTGTCTTGTAGTTGCTTCCGAACTGCATAAAGATGAACCCCCTTATGCAAAAAAATATTTTACTATAGCTTTAAAGTTCATATTAGTTGACAAGCACTTTAAGGCTAAAATTGCTTTGTTAAGAAATTGTATTCAAAACACAACTTTAAATATTTTATTATTTAATAATAAATACTGGTAACACCACCGTGTTCAACAACCACTTCTCAGCTAATGATGTACAAAATTGAATAAAATTTCATTCGGGTATTCAAATATTTTTTTATTTTATTAAATAAATTTTTATTTTCTTGAAGTAAAGCAACCTAACCTAACAATATGAGCTTCTGGCATGGAAGGAAACCAGATAAACATTTCTATGAAGTAAAAGTAAATAAAATATGAGGAACAAAGAAGAATTATGACAATTTATTTTATTCGAATGAAATGAGTATTTGAATATCCAGCTTTTTCGATTTGTTTTGATTGTATGTACACCACTAAAACATTTTTGTACAATTGTATTTATTTTAATATTTTTTTATGGATTTTGCGATGTATTTTGAATCAGTTGGATAATTTGGTGATGTTTTCCATCACATTACAGTAATAATATATTTAAGATAAGAGCTAGCACTTTTAGCTTTATTTTCAGATGTAACATGAATCAATATGTGTTATATTAACAAAAATATTTGAGGTACAAAATGCACATTTTGAAAGTATCAACTTAAAGTAGTCTTAACAAACGTGGGGACCTACTTTAGAAATTTGATATAATAATTTTTTTAGAATACAAATTTACTTAACATTGCTTTGCAAAGCTTTATTAAGTTTTTTTGCATAAGACCCGAAGAATTGAATATACATACTTACATGTACATATACATACATACATACATATATTATATATTTATTAAAATACCTGTAGTTTCTTGCAGTTGAAAAACTTTCTATAAGCAGGGACATTGTATCCTTTACGTGGCTGCCAATTGTTGTGTGTTACCTGAGCAGCTGCATATATACAAAAAGAGACATATGTACATACATATGTATGTGTATCAAAAACCAAACATTAAGTATGTAAACAAAAAGTTAAGTTGAACTAATGAGTTAAAAAAACAGTATAATTCTTAAATAAATACTAAGTCTGCAAAATACTGCCTCTTTGTCATCAATGAATATTTATATATTTTGCTCTCAAATAAAGCCCACGTTTCGTCATTAAGAAGCTAGGAGTTCTTGGTCACCTAGAGCGATAACATATTTCTGAGTCCGGTCTTACAGCGAGTTGAGCAAAAAATAATAATTATACCATTGACTACCAACAACCAACCATTGACTATTTAAATAGTTTTTTTTATCACTTACTTGAACCAGATCATAACTCAAAGAATAATTTTACAGAAAAAAGTTTAAATTTATAAACTTACACACAACTGAATGGAAAAAAAGAAAATCATATTCTTCTCTCAAGAGTTAAAATTTGCGAGATATCTGCATACAATTTTTACATATTGCGAAGAACGAAATAAGAATTAATTATGCATTATTAACTTAAAACTCCAATTTCTGAGTTAAGATGTTGTTATAGAAAATGCAAAGCCGAGAGCAACAAAAACAACACGCACACCCGATAAAATGTACAACACACATTAAGCTTTTGATCATGAACACATATTTGAACACATATGTATTTATTACTTACTCTTATATTGATAGGCTGCTTTGCAATCTAAGGCCCTCAGAAGCTGTAACAGTTAAAAGTCGTCATTTGTATCCATTGTGGAATTGTCTGCCATCTCAGGAAACAAAATATTTTTCTAAATCACTTTTACAGTTTTACACAATTATTTGCACACTACGAGTTTAATTCACAGCACACGCTTAAATAAGAAATTTCCTTTTATTACACATTTCAATAAGTTGTATATTTTTGTGTTAAATATTGTTTTTATTTATTTTTTTATATTTATATTGAATTTCAATTCAAAGCACACAAATGAACTTGAATTTTTTTATTAAAAGTATTTTATTTTATCTTCATATGTCGTACTTAAAACAAGAATTTTTTACTCACTTTAACAACTTTGTAATTTATTTAAGATTTTTTTTTACAAAATCTAAACACTTCATACTCAATTTAAGAAATTTTAGGAGGATTGGTTTTCTAAAGTTATCCCGTTTTCGGATTATTTTAACTAAATGTTAGTGTTATTCGTACTTAGAATTTAGTACGTCTTTTTTCTTTCTGTGTAGTTATTAATAATACATACAAAGTAGTGATGGTCAAAAAAGGGGAAATATAGTATTTTCATGTAGGCCCATCCGGAGTGTTGAGTATAAGAGCCCGTGTGTCCCTCTTTTTTAGGCGGATAAGTCCAGTAAAGTTCAAAATATTACGAGCAAGCAGATTAGGATGTGATTCGAGTTTTGTTAAATATTTGCCTGCGTATTTTGCAATTTCTTCGATCACTAGTGGAATATTTAAATCACGGTGTATATTAGAATTTTAGATGTACCCTGGAGTCGATGTTATTAGCCGTAAAATTTTGTTTTGCCTTCGTTGGATTCTCTCGAAATTGAAAGCTGATGCAGTGCCCCATAACTGAATTCCGTAGTACAATATTGGCTTCAAAAGCGACTTGTATAGTAAAAGTTTGCAGTCTAGGCTGAGTCTTAAATTTCTGCCAATCAACCAATTTATTTGAGTTAACTTAAGTCTCATTTGAGTTAGCTTAGAGTCAATATGATGTTTCAAGATGTATACCAAGGTATTTCACGTGGGAATGTTGACGAATATTTGGATTATTGATTCGAATAGGGGAGTAAGTATCTCTTCTTAGGGTAAGCGTTGTATGGACACAGTTTGGTCCATTGACTTTAATTCTCCATAAGTTCAACCATATTTCCAGCTAGGTAATATGTTCCTGAGGCTTGCGGGATGCCTCATAAGGGTTTTCGTTCGCAGTCATACCGGCTGTATCATCGGCAAATGTATAGGTGTGGATATTATTGCTCACAGGCATATAACAAGTATATATTAAATACAAGACACGACCCAGAATACTACCCTGGGGCACATACATAAAGAGAACAGAACAATTTTTCTTTTCCTTACATGTTCTTTTTACAACTTGGACCAGTCTATGCGTTTGTTCAATGGTGCTATGCTGCCTTCTAAAGCCAAATTAATGGTCCGGCATGCACCCATTATCAGCTATAATGTTGGACAATTTAGTCATGAGCAGTTTTTCGAAAAGCTTTGAGATTGTAGATAGTAAGCTTATAGGCCTATGTAACTCAGTCTTAGTAAGATCTTTGCCCGGCTTTGGAATCATTTTTATCTTGAAGAAAATACTGCATTCTTAAAATAGCATTAAAAATAAATAAAGGGATTCTTATTGCAATATGAGGCAAGTTCATCAGCAGTTTGTTACTAGTGCCATCAATACTTGGTGCTTTCTTCGGGTTGAGTTCAGATATTACTTTTTGTACTTCACGCATCTTAAACTTTAAGGGGTAGAGAAACTACATTTGGTAAATAAGCAGCATCCATATTTAAATTGGGAGAGAATACAGATTTTAAATGATCAGCAAATAAGTTACCTTTCTCACTATCGCTTCTTGTCCAGCCTCTGGTAGAAGTGCGCAGTGGTGATTTCAGATCAAGTAGTCTTTTGATTTATAGTAGCTCGCCATAAAGAGTAATTAGATGCTGACCTGACATCGAGACCTTGTAAATATTTTTCCAGTAATGCAGTTTTTTACGACGATAGCATTTCTTTGAGTCGTTTAGTATATTCTTTAAGTCTGATTTTATTCAGGAGTGATCTGTGTTGTTGCCATTCTCTTCTAGCTCTCCTTTTTCACTTACCAGGTGTTCAATTTCCCAAGAATAAATTCGATTAAAGCCAGTCTGCAAAAGGGAGGTAGTGGCATGTTCAGCAGCCTGTTTAATATTTTTGTTAATTTTGGCAATGTTGAATTCAATATCATCAGGTGATCTTAGCTGAATGTTTTAACTGCAGTGACTACTAAGACATTTTTTGAATCCTAGCCAGTTCACATATGAGTTATTTAAATCACTCCTTAGTGAGTTCAAAATTGTAACTATTGTGAGAGTGTGGTCGGAGGAGAGATCTAGAGAGGACTCCACGTGAATTAAGTTCCTATGGATATCTTTCATGACGCCAAAATCTATAACATACGAAATTTTTCGTACGTCAGTAGGACAGGAAGTAGGCTCCCCGCTCGAAATGATATCTCAGCCCATTTTTGAAATATCATTAAACAACGCACGACCTCTAGGTGTTACCATGCGCGAACCCCAGTACGTATGTTTTGTATTGTAGTCGCCAGCTGCTACGAAGCAAGGTCCAAGCAATTTATAGAAATCCTCATATTGATTCTCAGTGATTGAAAATCTGGGAGGGGAGTAAATTAAAGATATTATGAAATTTGTACAAAAATTGTCGACGCAAATATTAGTTGCTTGTAAACAAATGTTGTCAAGAATATAGTGTTTGAGTCTTGACTTTATTAAAATTGCTGATCCACCGCAAGCTCTTCCTCTAGAGTCCTTTGTATTGTATATAGTGTAGCCATTCATTTTGAAAAAGCTTCTCGAGGTCAAATGTATCTCAAAGACAAACATTATATCAATATTTTTTTCCGTAAGGAAGTGCTCAAGTTCATTTTTATGTTGGCGAATGCCATTTGCGTTCCAGAAACATATTTGGCTTGTTAAGAAATGCTTGAAGCAGTGTATTCTGCATTCGTAGCATTTCTTGCATCATGCTAGTCATACTTGTAAAATTATTTATAGTTTGCACTAAATTATCAATAGTAAATTAAAGACGATTAAAACTAAAACTTGAGTTTGTATTTGTTGAATTATTTGTGGGCAAACATTTTGTGGCGGAATAGAATTTATTTTAGCAGCATCGGCGTACGATACACGGGAAGTGACTGGTTGGCTCATTTGCGCAAAAGTTGCGGAGTAAGCGTTTACTAATTGAAATGGATCTAATTTAGGTTTTTGTACCATAGTCTGTTTGACAAAAGAGTACACAGGACAACCTTTGTACTTAGCGGTGTGATTACCTCCACAATTACTGAATTTTTTTATCACTTTGATCTTTTTTGGCTTATTGCAACTAGCAGTGCCGTGTAATTCGCCGCACACAACACAAACAGAGGGTAAATTGCAGTATGTTTTTGTATGGCCATATTCTTGGCAATTATGGCGCTGTACGGGACCAGATCGCTTATGTGCCTCTTCCACTGTGATTTTTCTGTATAAAAGGTATTTTAGGATATAAATTGGGTGTGTCTCGTTTTTTTTCAACTGTACATCATTCGGCTCCAGTTCAACACGAAGCAGAGGCTGGGGATCCCCTCTCTCCCTATTGATTATATTGGTAAAATTTGTTTACCTTAAATTCTTGTATGATGAGTGCATCTTTGACTTCTTCGGGATTAACATAAGAGTCAATGCCCTTCAATACGATCTGCATACCTTTGGCACTCTTAAGCTGGTACGTATAAAAACTAGTTTTATTTTTTTTCGAATTCAGTCACTATTTTGCGGAAATCTTTTGCTTCGTATATTTGAATTTTAGTTTCGTTAATGTTACCACGTTTTATTGGAACGATGTGAAATTTATTCTCGTCAATGATCGATATTAATTTTTTAATAGGGGCGTTTGAATTTTTTTCTCTCAGATATATTGGTAGTGGTTTGGAGGTTTTGTTCGAGATAACATCAGGTTTGTCATTTTCATCTTCTAATATATTAAAACGGTTTAGACGATTTGTAGAGGATGCGCTGTAATCCCTAGATAACTTTGGAGCAGATGAAATTTTAGCAGAATTTGGGCTGCGCCCACGCTTTACCACAGCTATATATCTGTCCATCCCGACTTGAACCTTGGGTTTTTGGCTACTATTATTTAAAGTGATAACTTGGTTAAGTGATGAACATAAGCCTGAAGCAGATGATATTGCTGACTTAAATGAAGAAGTATTAGGCAACTGTAATGTTAATGAATCACTACTATTTAGCCTTGGACAAAGCGAAGTTGATCGCTGACGAAAAAGTGGCTTTGCTGTTAAAAAAATAATATCATTAGATTTTTTATTTTTATTAAGAGCTTCAGAACTCACAGTAAGTCTATCATCACATTTTTTATTTTGGTTGTTTTCGTTGAGAGCTTCAGAACTCACAGTAACATAGACATGCCGTTATAACTCACTTCACAATTATTTGTTTTTTAGTATTCCGCAAGAGCACTTCTTTGTGTTTTTTGTTTGCGGGTTTTTTTCTGTTTGTGTTATTTATGACTATGTGAAAAAAAATTTTTGCAAAGCAATTAAAGCTTATTTAACAATGTCAAAATGTATTCCGAATATTTTTTTCGTATAATTTTTTTTTGGTTTAGTATGTAAAAAAACTCCCTTAAGACATGTATTCACTATGAATGTACCACGAGAATTGAATGAAATGAATTTAACACATAACCTTAATGAAGAATTTTTCACCAAAATCGAATTTGAGTCAAAATGGTTAAAAGTAGAACAGATTTCGTGATATTGCAAAATTAATGTTATTTCGGTTTTTAAAAAGATGATAAGACTTTAATAAAAGAATCTTGGTAAGTATAAGTTAGATTTTTAATTCATTTTCTGTACTTGAAAGAAAATAAAATTATTAAAGCAACCATGGGTTTGTTTTAAAAATATATCAAGAAATTACTGAACTACAGTAGAAAAAATTCGTATTTCACAAAAAATTTTATGATTTTATGCAATTTTGCTTTTTCTTACTTAGTTTTTTTTGAACCAAATAATTAATTTGTTTAAGTTTTGTCACTTGTCATGATATATTATTTTGATAGAAACGTTTTGTGCTCAATAGAAAAGAGATCGGTGCGAAAATGATAAAGATACTGTTATTTCTACAAACAGATAATCTACCTAAGGTTTTTACCTACAAGTTTGCCTTATAAAAGTGTATTTACAATTACAATTACACAATAGATAGTTTGTACAAATACATTAATTTTTTATAGAAATTTGAGGTTTGTATAATTTTCAAATAATATTTAATGACGATCATTAAAATTTTGCACAAAGCACAAAATGTACAAGTACAAAATGTATTTGTACAAAATAAAATTTTTGGTCATTTATTTACATTTCGTGTAGGATTTATGCATTTATTTATTTAATTTCTTTGGAAAAATATTAGCATTCGTATTCGCCTAAAAATGGTCAAATACTCAACAATTCGATTACGAATATTCTTGCATCACTAGTATGTACAAACATTTGCGTTCTGAATGTGCTCTCTATTACTCTCTCTCTTCCGTTACTGCACTTGTTTACAACTCTAAAGTGGGTTCCATAATACATATTTGCTTGCAATTAAGCGCACACAAACACACATTAGATTGTCTGGCACTCGCTTAAGATGCCAACGCTTTTCACATTATATTAATATAGAAATAATATTTTCGGTATATTCTATGCTTGCTTATGAAAAATTCCTTTTATTTGACATCCAAATAATAAGACTGGGAAAAGTAGTGATCCGATATTGTGTCAACGTGTTTGAACCGATTTCATTACACATATTTTGTATTTCCTTCTCAAAAATTCCAAAAAGTACATTTTTCCTTAAAAGGACTTTTTCCAATAAGTACCGTTTTAAAGAGTCCTTTTTTAGAAAATTACATTTTCCAGAAAGTACTTTCTTCAAAATGTAGTTTGACTAAAGAAATAAATTTTTCCAATAAGTACCCTTTTCAAAAAGTGGTATTTCCTTTACACAAATTTACAAAAATTTTAATATTCCAAAAAGTACCTTATTTTAAAAAATATTTTTTCCAAAAAGTAGCTTTTCCTAAAATATATTTTTTTTCAAAAAGTACCTTTTCCTAAAAGATACTCTTCCCAAAAACTACATTTTCCAAAAAGTATCTGTTTTTCTAAAAAGAGCTTGTTCCAAAATGTATCTTTTCTTAAAAAGTACTTTTTCCCAAAAGTAGCTTTTCCCAAAAAGTACCTTTTTCAAAAAAGTACTTATTCCAAAAAATTTTATATATCCAAAAATTACTTTTTCCAACAAGTGCCTTATTTGACAAGTACATTTTCAAAAAAGTACATTTTCCAAAATAGTACTTATTCCAAAAAGTACCTTTTTCTAAAAAGTACCCTTTCCGAAAAAACAGTATTTTTTTCTAAAAAGTACCTCTTCCTAAAAAGTATCTGTTTTTTTAAAAAGTACTCTTTCCAAAAAATACCTTTTGTCTCCCTTACAAAAACGCTTCTGGAAATCAGTAATTTTTGCTGGGAATGGAACAAATATGTGTTTTCGAGAAAATAGATAAAGATTTCTTCCACTTGTTTTATAAAAATACACAATAAAATGTGTTGTTTAATAATAAAGTAATAGACACATTAGTTTTTATTTAAACTTATGGGCTTGGCCCACGATGTCTACACGAAACTTTCTATACCTTACTTATATAAAACAAAAACAAACTTTCTTATTTTGATTATGATTATCGTATGCGAACTTTAAACTTCTCGTTTTTATACTATGGTACTACGTTTCTCGAAAGTCATAAAAAACATCGCTGTTAACAATTCTTTTACAATTTTTGCACTACCATTCTCGAAATCAAATGTCAAAAGTTGAAAAACTAGTCGTTTATTTTATTTCATTCGACAAAAAATAAAACAGAATTTATAAGTTATTAAATTATCAAAAGAGTAAGTACTTTTGTTAATAAGCTTTATAGAAACTGCTTCTATGTAATGAAAATAATTTTAGATTGTAAATAACCCCATGGAAGCAGATTAAAAAATTCTTAAAGATATACATAACTTGCGCAATCGTATCACAATGGCATACGCAAAGTGGACACAAATAAAGAATAGGTAGAAATACTTTATAGCACCATCTTTTACGGGCCTGAATGGATCAAAGTGTGGGCGGACTATAAATATAATTAAAAGAACTGCTTCCTAGCAAAACAGCATAACGCGCGACGGGTGGATGTTCAAACAACTCATATATACATATGTATATCTACCATACATATATTGACACCGATAAATAGATACTCATCCTCATCATCAGAGGATGAAAATAAGGCACAACTCAACATATTAATTTATTATTATTTAATTTAAATTTAGTTATCACATAAAAATTAAACTACTTCATAATATTTAATTAATTTTAACATTTTGTGTCACTCTCTTCTTTTTATTCTGTTACAAATTCATTGCAGTCGAAAATTTTACGTAGTACCACAAAGAAACAAATTCGAGAACCAATAGGACAATGGTCGAAGAAAATTTTTACATATATTCAGCCGTAGTAAGGCTGAATATATGTATGTGAGTAAGCGATAGAAACTTTCCTGTCGTCATCGCGGGTCAGGCCGCTAAAGTTTTTAATATTTTCACAGTCGACGTGAAGAGTTATTAGGATGTACAGAAAAATACAAAGATCTGTGGGGTCGCATATGCCAATCGTGACAACAATATTGCTCACTTTCTTTCAAGTAAGTCCAATGAGTGTATTTATTTAGACAAATATAAAAAGGGAAAAGAACTTTATAAAACCTAATATATTCAAGATATCGAAAAACTTAAAACAAATTTAAGTAAAGCACACATTAATCATATATAATCGATCCATAACTAAAATTTTTTTAAAGTTCCATGCCGGAAACCAGTAACCGTCCCACGATATGTATAAACAACTATAGTAATCTAATTTTATTCATGTTTAAAAACAATCGGCTATGTTCTGCATTCCACGTGAAATTACATAGCTTGGAAGTGCCATGGCATTGTTTTTATAAATATATATTTGCAACAATTCTACGTTTTAATTTCCCGTGTAATATATAACACGCCCTAATATTTTTCTGACATCGAACTCAAATAAATGTAATATTGTTTATAACTTATTACATTTGTTCTTAGTTATTTTGAAAATTTCATCAAAAACAAAAAATTTTTCTTTCCCTTTGATTTTTAGCCCAATCATGAATATTCCCTCGGAATTTATTTCTCCCGGAAAATAATTTTCTCGAGAAAACATTCCTCCAATCATAAATTCCTTGAGAACAAATAAGAGTAATACGTGGCATCACCGCATTAAGAAGCTCGTTGTTTTGCTTGTTTGTTGACATTTTGTTTCTCCCTTTTTTTGAGTGGAAGAGTCAACAAAATGATTAAAATTTACCAACTTGATAATATATGTAAAAATAAGTTTATAAATGATTTATTTGTTCATTGTTAGTGTTTTTTACATACAAGAACTATAAAATACAAGTTTATGTATATAAATTGTGTTTTAATTGTTTGTTAACTATGTTTTTATGTAAACTCCCTTCTGTTTTGCCAGGGAAAGATTTTTGGTAAAAAAGCAAGTTCAATGGCGTTCATAATACCTACTTTTTTCCCGGGGAAATTCTTATTCCCACACATTTTGTAAAAAAAGGAAAAAAACGAATTCATAATTGGAGAAAAGGGAAAAGTGAAAAAACTCGTACGGAATTGTTGTTCATGATTGGGCTGTTTGTTGGTTTATATTTAAAAAATATGGTTTCATTTTACTGGATTTTACTGGTAAAAATATGTTCAGTAAAAATTTGCATTTACTCAGTAAATGAACTGTCATTTTTCTCTCTCAATTCGCCCTCTCATTTACTGGATTTTGTGTACGCGAATGCAAATCCAGTAACGAACGCACCTATTATCTGTTTTACTAACAGAATTAGAATATATGACAACAGATACTTATTTCAAAATAAAAAGCTTGTAAATTTATTATCCATTGCAAGACATCCAATGATAACAAAAGAAAACATCGATATATCGCTTCTATTTAGTTTTAAGAACGATGTTGCATCCCTAGCCGTGAGGCTTTTTATTATCTAATGAATTAAATAATAAATCATACACTTGCTTTTGTTTGTATTATTACACAGAGATTTCGTTATCCTCATGTAAAATTAAAAGAACCAACGTTAAACCAAAATATGTGTTAAACCAGGATAGGAAAAAATTCTGCTCGCAAATGCTATTTTATTTTTTTCGTTCGTCTTAAAATTAGTTTTCAGAATTTTAAAAATAAAATTCGGAAAAGAATTATTATTTAAATTCTTGGTTTTTACGTTCTCCTCGCAAACGAATTAAATAAACAAAAGTTCATTTAATTCGTTCGCGAGAAGAATTAAAAATAAAAGAAATTTAAAATTTTTTGGAATAAGTACTTTTCCTAAAAATTACTTTTTCCAAAAAGTATCTTTCAAAACCCGCCTTTTGGGGATAGTACCCTTTTGATAAAAAAATTACCCTTTTAAAAAAGCATCTCATCTAGAAAGTCCTTTTTTCAAATAGTGTTTTGCTCAGAAGTAGTTTTCTTACCTAATGTAAGAAAAGTACTTTTTAAAAAATGGCTTTTTGACCACCACCACTTTAAGTACATGTGTATATGTACATACATATAACTTTTCTTAGATCTCATTTGCAAAAATATAAATAAAATATCTTCAAAAATAACATTTTCAAAAAAAGTACCAAACGCACCCTTGAAAAAAAGCTGTTTCCAAAAAGAATATTAAAAAAATATTAAAAAAGTGCTTTTTTCGTATGTATATGTGTATATTATCATTAACATGAATAGTACCGAAAACGGGTAAAATTTGTACCCTTATAAGTGGAAATTTTCAGAAAGTGTAAGTAGATTCTGTGCAGAAGAAAAGAACGCACCAAAAAGCTCTCTGCTAAGTTCAATAGTTTAAAAGATGTGTTGAGTGCAAAAAAACCAAAATTCAGTTTTTACCCCCTTTTAACCCCTAACAGTATACATATTGATAAACTACTATAAACGTGTCGTCTTATTTTTTATAAGCACTCGTATGCTTTTAAAATTTTCAGTCTATCTAATGTAGTTCACGAGATATAAAAACACCAATTTTACCCCTTTTTTACCCCCTCGCGTTCAAATTTCCAAAAATCCCTTCTTAGTGGATCTATACATCGGATAAGGAATCTATGCCCCAAATTTTAGCTCTATATCTATTGTGGTTTGGGCTGGGCGATGATATGTCAAAAAGAACTCAACATGCTGCCTAACTTAAATGTTTATGCGAATAATTTTTTTGCATTCGTTCTATAGAATTATAAAATAAAATTCGGAAAAGAAATCTATTTTAAATTCTTTTTTTTTAATTCTTCTCGCGAACGAATTAAATGAACTTTTGTTTATTTAATTCGTTTGCGAGGAGAACGTAAAAACCAAGAATTTAAATAATAATTCTTTTCCGAATTTTATTTTTAAAATTCTGAAAACTAATTTTAAGACGAACGAAAAAAATAAAATAGCATTTGCGAGCAGAATTTTTTCCTATCCTGGTTTAACACATATTTTGGTTTAACGTTGGTTCTTTTAATTGGACATGAGGATAACGAAATCTCTGTGTAATAATACAAACAAAAGCAAGTGTATGATTTATTATTTAATTCATTAGATAATAAAAAGCCTCACGATATATCGATGTTTTCTTTTGTTATCATTGGATGTCTTGCAATGGATAATAAATTTACAAGCTTTTTATTTTGAAATAAGTATCTGTTGTCATATATTCTAATTCTGTTAGTAAAACAGATAATAGGTGCGTTCGAGAACTCAAAAATTTTTACAAATTTGTACTATTTTTTACTGGATTTGCATTCGCGTATACAAAATCCAGTAAATGAGAGGGCGAATTGAGAGAGAAAAATGACAGTTCATTTACTGAGTAAATGCAAATTTTTACTGAACATATTTTTACCAGTAAAATCCAGTAAAATGAAACCATATTTTTTTAAATATAAACCAACAAAACAGCCCAATCATGAACAACAATTCCGTACGAGTTTTTTCACTTTTCCCTTTTCTCCAATTATGAATTCGTTTTTTTCCTTTTTTTAACAAAATGTGTGAGAAAAAGAAACTCCCCGGGAAAAAAGTAGGTATTATGAACGCCATTGAACTTGCTTTTTTACCAAAAATCTTTCCCTGGCAAAACAGAAGGGAGTTTACATAAAAACATAGTTAACACACAATTAAAACACAATTTATATACATAAACTTGTATTTTATAGTTCTTGTATGTAAAAAACACTAACAATGAACAAATAAATCATTTATAAACTTATTTTTACATATATTATCAAGTTGGTAAATTTTAATCATTTTGTTGACTCTTCCACTCAAAAAAAAGGGAGAAACAAAATGTCAACAAACAAGCAAAACAACGAGCTTCGTAATGCGGTGATGCCACGTATTACTCTTATTTGTTCTCAAGGAATTTATGATTGGAGGAATGTTTTCTCGAGAAAATTATTTTCCGGAAGAAATAAATTCCGAGGGAATATTCATGATTGGGCTAAAAATCAAAGGGAAAGAAAAATTTTTTGTTTTTGATGAAATTTCCAAAATAACTAAAAACAAATGTAATAAGTTATAAAAAATATTACATTTATTTGAGTTCGATGTCAGAAAAATATTAGGGCGTTATATATTACACGGGAAATTAAAACGTAGAATTGTTGCAAATATATATTTATAAAAACAATGCCATGGCACTTCCAAGCTATGTAATTTCACGTGGAATGCAGAACATAGCCGATTGTTTTTAAACGTGAATAAAATTAGATTACTATAGTTGTTTATACATATCGTGGGACGGTTACTGGTTTCCCGCATGGAACTTTAAAAAAATTTTAGTTATGGATCGATTATATATGATTAATGTGTGCTTTACTTAAATTTGTTTTAAGTTTTTCGATATCTTGAATATATTAGGTTTTATAAAGTTCTTTTCCCCTTTTATATTTATTTAAATAAATACACTCATTGGACTTACTTGAAAGAAAGTGAGCAATATTGTTGTCACGATTGGCATATGCGACAGCACAGATCTTTGTATTTTTCTGTACATCCTAATAACTCTTCACGTCGACTGTGAAAATATTAAAAACTTTAGCGGCCTGACCCGCGATGTCTATCGCTTACTCACATACATATATTCAGCCTTACTGCGGTTCTCGAAAATGTTCTTCGACCATTGTACTATTGGTTCTCGAATTTGTTTCTTTGTGGTAATACGTAAAATTTTCGACTGCAATGAATTTGTAACAGAATAAAAAGAAGAGAGTGACACAAAATGTTAAAATTAATTAAATATTCTGAAGTAGTTTAATTTTTATGTGATTACTAAATTTAAATTAAATAATAATAAATTAATATGATGAGTTGTGCCTTATTTTCATCCTCTGATGATGAGGATGAGTATCTATTTATCGGTGTCAATATATGTATGGTAGATATATGTACATATGTATATATGAGCTGTTTGAACCTCCACCCGTCGCGCGAGTTATGATATCGTACTGAAAAGTACTTATCATCAATATTTTGAATTTATTTTAATCGTTACTTTTTCTTTAATTCTCATTCAATAAATAACGATATAAACTTGTTTTAATAAAGCTAAGAACTCTTTTATATTGTTATAGTTTTGTAATTAGGTTTAAGTTTTTTAGTCTCATAAGAATACTTAAAGAATAAAGTTGATTTTTAAACAATAAAAATATTTGATGTAATTAGTAATTACATAACTGGCGCAGTCGGTATCGAACCATTTTCGTTTCATAATTAAAAGCAATATTCAAATTAAATAAGTAAATAAAATTTAAATAGCTTAAGCTTTTTAAAAAAAACTAAAACTGTTGAACAATATTTTGAAAAAAAAAACTATTCGTATGTATGTTTATTGTGAAAATAAAAGTTAAAAGACAAATAAACTGTGATTAAAATTTGTTTTCCAAGTTATAACTATTAAAAAAAAAGAATAATTATAATATCAGTGTAAAACATTACATATGTCCATACATAATTACAATAAAAATTTAAGTACAGTTTACATAAGAAAACGTTTTTAATAAACCTGTTTTTGCAAAACAAAATTGATTGAAAGAAACAAAAGAAATTGGATTGGTGATAATAACAACAATATTCGTATAAAAAATTTTTTTGGGTTTTTGAATAACCTTGAAAAATACATATTGAACTAAAAAAAAAAAGAGAGAGAAAGTAAAAGCAGCTGAGTATAATTACAATAACAAAATTGTCACTTTAGTAATTATAAAGCAATAAATAATCAATCATGCAGTCGACTTTGGAATTATCAATGAACGACATATTAAAAGATGCTCAGAGAATACATGAGTTTCGTGGTGATGATTCTTATGCCCTTACATCGTTTTTAAGAGAAGTGCAAAGCGTATTTGTTCTTGTTGAGTATAACCCCGATGCTAAGCTGTATATACATCAAAGAGTAATACTAAACAAACTCCAGGGAGAAGCATTACATGTAATGAGAACTTTGGGATCAAACCCAAGTTGGACGGAGACGAGAGAAGCACTAATAAATAATTTTGGTGTAAAGGAGACATACCACCAGCTATACCAAGAGGCGTTTGAGGCAAGAAATTTTAATATTGAGAAATATTATGTAGTTTTAAGAGATATATTATGCAAAATCAATGAAAAATACGAGTAAGATATTGAAAAACCGATAGAATTTAGTCCATTACATGCAGAAAAAATTATATTAAAAACATTTGTTAATAATATTGATACTAACTTAGCTTCAGTTATTATAAACAGAAATATTACAAAAATTAGAGATGCTTATAATTTACTAAAAACTGAAGGTTTAATAAGAAAAAATATTAAAGAAAAAAGTGTCAAGCCCAATGAAAGTAATAATAGCCATGGTACTTCATTTGGTAGTTACGGAATGAAGAGAAATTATGCTAATGAGAACAAAAACAATTCTTTTAGCCAAAATACACGAAATTCGAACTATAATACTCATAGTAATAGAAACTCTTCTTACAGCCAAAATAATTCTAGAAATAATCCAAGATCTAGTTTTTCGAATGCAGGACATAGTACTGGAAATTTACATAGAACTTATCGTTCTATGAATAATAATGTTAATATGGAAGTTGATCATATAGAAGAAGAAGAGGAAAATCAAATAGGCCAAGAGCAATTGAATTTTCATACAATGGCCTACACAGATCACTTCCAATAGTATCACTTACCATTGGCGACGAAAAAATTAATGCTCTTATTGATACTGGTTCTACAACTTCAGTATTAGATTGTAATAAATTACCGGATTATGAAAGATTACGTTTAAAAATCCTTATTTGTTTTACGTCTATAAATGGGAAAACAATAATAGATGAAGAAATTATTTCACATCTTCCCTTAGAATTTTGTAAAAATGCTACAATGTCCTGGAAATTGACCAAGTTTCAGAAGAAACAATTCGATGCAATTATAGGTCAAAATATTTTAAAGCCATTAGGAGCTATTGTAAATATGAAAAATTAAACTTTGGAAATCAATGGCCGCACTTTAAAATTTTTAAAGTTTTGTCCATATAATATCGAAGACATTTGTCAATTAGAAGATGTTATTATAAATAAAAACGTTTTTAACAATTTGTTCGAAGGATTAAATACTGAAGAGTCTTCAGCGTTGAATGGTATATTGAACTTTTATTCGAACTTAATATATTCGGAAGGACAGAATTTAGGTTTTACCAGAATAGTAGAACATGGGATAAGAACTGCCAATAAAGGACCAGTTTATGTAAAAATGTATAGATATCCACATGTTCATGAACAGGAAATTTCAAAACAGATCGGCTTGATGCTGCAACAAGGTATAATAAAGGAAAGTAATTCACCTTATAATAGTCCATTATGGATTGTACCAAAAAAATTAGATAATACCGGAGAAAAGAAATGGAGGATAGTTATTGATTATCGGAAGCTGAATGAGAGCACAGTATATGACAAGTTTCCTATCCCTAATATTAATTGTATATTAGATAAGTTACGACGTTCACAGTTTTTCACAACTATAGATTTGGCCAAGGGTTTTCACCAAATTCTTTTGAAGAAAGAAGACCGGCAGAAAACTGCATTTTCGACTCCTTATGGCCACTATGAGTTTGTTCGAATGCCTTTTGGCTTAAAGAATGCTCCAGCTACTTTTCAAAGACTTATTAACTCAGTACTTCGTGAATATATTAATAAAATATGTGTAGTCTACTTAGATGACATCCTCATTTTTTCAACTAGTTTTCAGGAACATCTCATTAATATAAGGAAAGTGTTTCAAAAACTGAGAGAAGCAAACCTTAAGATTCAAATTAATAAGTGTAAGTTCTTTTCGAAAGAAACGCTTTTCTTAGGAAATTTGTTAACACCAAAGGGAGTAAAGCCAAATCCTGCAATGGTCGATACAATTTTAAAGCTTAAACTTCCCACTTCTATTAAAGCTATAAAATCCTTTTTAGGTGTCACGGGATATTATAGAAAATTCATAAGGGATTACTCGAAAGTGGCATACCCTATAATTAAGTATTTGAAAAAAGGCACAAAATTGGACAAGGATGATCCAAACTTTATCAATGCATTTGACAAATTAAAAATAATAATAACCGAATCTCCAGTACTTAAGTTCCCCGATTTTAGTAAACAGTTTCAATTGATAACTGACGCTAGCTTAAATGCTATTGGTGCAGTTTTGCAACAGAACGGTCATCCTGTATGCTTTGCAAGTCGTACTTTGAATGACCACGAAAAGAACTTCTCGGCTACCGAAAAGGAGTTGCTTGCAATTGTGTGGGCTACTAACTATTTTAGACCGTATTTATACGGCGTGAAATTTGAAATCTTATCAGATCATCAACCCTTAAGATGGTTGTTTGTTAAGTCACAAAGCAGAGAACTAAACCCAAGACTCTATAGGTAGATCATAAAACTAAGCGATTTTAACCTAACTGTGAATTACTTGAAGGGTAAGGACAATCAAGTTGCCGATTTTCTAAGTAGGATTGATAATGACTCTGGTGTTATTAATACTTTAAGTTGTTGTTCATCTGGGTCTTTGTATAATAATATTGGTGATGCCACTACCGTTCATACTCAACATGAGGAAAAACATGATCATATAAAAATCTTGGACACAATTGTTAATAGGTTTAAAACTCAACTGATTTTGACCGACAATAAAACAAATGAAATTGAAGAAATATCTGGGAAAAGGAAAATTTATATTAGCTCTACAGATTTAGAAAATAATTTGGAAGATATTTTATTACGGAATTTGGAGAAAGGTAAAGTAGGAATTTATTCAGAACTGGACGATCGCAAATATAATGTTTTACAGAAAAAAATTATTGAATTATTTGAGGGTAATGGGGCTATTAAATTTGTAAGGTGTTCATATTACGCAAGAGATATAGCTTCTGAGGAAGAAACTTATAGGAAAATACACAACTGCCATAGAAATGAGACAGGACACACAGGAATTAACGAGAATTATGAAGGATTAAAAAGATTAATATACTATCCAAACCTGAAAACGTTAGTGCAAAAGTACATAGATATCTGTGATACATGTAATCGGTCGAAATTTGACCGTAATCCTATTAAACCGAAATTTAAAATAACTGCAACTCCAAACGACATTAATCAAATAATACATTTGGACATTTATACAAATTCTAAGTCAAACCTTCTTACATTTATTGACAAGTTTGCGAAATTTGCTACAGCATTTTATCTGGAAGATCGAACCAACCAGACCATAATAGAAAAATTAAGATTGTACAAATCGCAGAAGGGTCAGTTTGCTAAACTTGTTACTGATAATGAATTTAAAAGTATTAATATAAAAGAGTATTTAAAGAATGAAAATATTGAGTTACATTTGGGAAAAGCTAATAGTCATACTGGCAATTCTGATGTGGAAGGTTACATAGTACTCTTTGCAAAAAAGTACGTATTTTGACGATTGAAGGATCTAATTTAGGAATAAAGGACAAAATAAGCAAGGCTATCGAATTCTACAATAATAGTTACCACTCTGTTTTAAGAGAAAGGCCCATTAAGGTTGAATTTGGATATTGTAATAAAGAGAAAATTTTTGGAGTTATTCTGAAAAATAAGAATAAATATATTGACAAAATAAATAATAATAGAGAAAGTTATATCGCAGGAAGAGAAAAGGGTTCCATAAAGAATTATCTGGCTTTAAGCCATAAAGAGCAACCGAAGTTTCGAATGAGTGAGCTAAAAAATTTACATGAAATACGATGGCTTTATTAATACAAGAGAATTTCAAGATTGTGATCTTTGCAATTCAAATTAAGCATATTTGTGTGGTTTATAAATGTATCAATTTAATATAATATAATATAATTAATTATATATGAACTTAATTTATTAATATAAGTATTTTTCTTATTTATTAAGAAATAATAGTAAAATCAAAACGTATAAAATCTTAACTATATATATTAGAAAATTATTATCTATTAATATGAATCCTATATATTTTCTATCATAATATACACATGTACATATATTATATTATGGGACAGTGGTATGTCCTTTATTTTGTAGTGGAGAAGTTATGATATCGTACTGAAAAGTACTTATCATCACTATTTTGAATTTATTTTAATCGTTACTTTTTCTTTAATTCTCATTCAATAAATAACGGTATAAACTTGTTTTAATAAAGCTAAGAACTCTTTTATATTGTTATAGTTTTGTAATTAGGTTTAAGTTTTTTAGTCTCATAAGAATACTTAAAGAATAAAGTTGATTTTTAAACAATAAAAATATTTGATGTAATTAGTAATTACATAACTCGCGTTATGCTGTTTTGTTATGAAGCAGTTCTTTTAATTATATTTATAGTCCGCCCACACTTTGATCCATTCAGGCCCCGTAAAAGATGGTGCTATAAAGTATTTCTACCTATTCTTTATTTGTGTCCACTTTGCGTATGCCATTGTGATATGATTGCGCAAGTTATGTATATCTTTAAGAATTTTTTAATCTGCTTCCATGGGGTTATTTTCAATCTAAAATTATTTTCATTACATAGAAGCAGTTTCTATAAAGCTTATTAACAAAAGTACTTACTCTTTTGATAATTTAATAACTTATAAATTCTGTTTTATTTTTTGTCGAATGAAATAAAATAAACGACTAGTTTTTCAACTTTTGACATTTGATTTCGAGAATGGTAGTGCAAAAATTGTAAAAGAATTGTTAACAGCGATGTTTTTTATGACTTTCGAGAAACGTAGTACCATAGTATAAAAACGAGAAGTTTAAAGTTCGCATACGATAATCATAATCAAAATAAGAAAGTTTGTTTTTGTTTTATGTAAGTAAGGTATAGAAAGTTTCGTGTAGACATCGTGGGCCAAGCCCATAAGTTTAAATAAAAACTAATGAGTCTATTACTTTATTATTAAACAACACATTCTATTGTGTATTTTTATAAAACAAGTGGAAGAAATCTTTATCTATTTTCTCGAAAACACATATTTGTTCCATTCCCAGCAAAAATTACTGATTTCGAGAAGCGTTTTTGTAAAGGAGACAATGTTACAGAATCACTTGCTATTGGGCATGACTAAAGAATTTTTATATTGTTGGAAATGAGCCAGCTAGAAGCAATACATTTAACTTCCAAAAAGCCATGAATTTTTCTTGCCTTGCTAAAGTGCTCCACAGAAGTAATAATATATAATTTTTGTGAGAGCTCGCCTTACGTTAATGCTTTTAAGAAGCATTTTTCTAAGCTTTTGTTATCAATTAAGCAATACATTGTTGTTAGTAGTTCCAAACACACAGTACTTTATGTTCCAAATCAGGGGGCAAATTGCGGCATTCGATACGGTTCGAAATTTTAAAATATTTCCATATAAACTTTATTGAAATATTTCGTAATTTCGTTCGATAACGAGTGCCGTAATTTGCCCCCAGATTTTTTTGCTGGGTAATTACCTGACGATATGTATATGTATATTTATACATATGTATGTATGTATGTATATATATATTTTTTTGCATATAAATATCTAATTTTTTAGCGCCACAATTGTCAATCAACTGTTGTGTATATTTTACTGGATTTTACAATTTTTCCGTTCTCGTACTTTTATATGCAAACTTTTTTATTGAGAGTAATTTCTTAAAATTACTCAGTATTTAGTGTTACTGGATTTTACTGGAAAAGTACTGAAACGCACCTAATGCATGAGCGTCAGCCACGTAAATTTTTTCTCAACACACCACAATGTACTTATGGTAGAAGCAGTTTTATGTATCTTATTTGTTTTAGAAAAACAAATACAAACAAATGTGTCATTCTCATTTGCTCACTGTCCAACCATACAATAATTGCTTAAAAAATCAACATTAACAACGAGTAACAGAAACGCTAAATAACATATTTGTTCATACCAGAACCAAAAACACGCAAAACTGGTGCAAACAGTTCTGTCTTTGCAATGCTATAATATGTATATGTACTAGTGATGTAACGAATGTCAACTTTTGATATTCGTGAATACGAATACGAATATTTGAAACGATATTCGCGGATAAGAATATTTGAAACGATATTCGCGGATACGAATATTTGAGACGATATTCGCGAATACGAATACGAATATTATATGTGAAATATATAGACATTAAATTGAGGTTCTATTTACGCCTGCAATATAATATATTAAAAAATTGTTATGAAAAAGGACTTACACTCTTGTTGGCGTACTTTAAAGTTAATAAAAAGTACCCAAAATTTTAATAATCGTCATTATTTAATTATTTAATATTTGATAATACAAAGCAGAAATTTCTATAAAAAAATTAATGTATTTGTACAAACTAAAATTTGTAGTCATTTATTTAAATTTCGTTTAGGATTTATGCATTTATTTATTTAATTTCTTAAAAAAAATATTCGTATTCGTATAGAAAGTTTCTTGTCGACATCGTGGGCCAAGCCCATAAGTTCAAATAAAAATATATGTGTCTATTATTTTATTATTAAAAAAAACATTCTATGGTGTACTTTTATAAAACAAGTGGAGTTTTTTTGCCTTGCTAAAGCCCCGTTCAGACTATTATACAAGTATTAATACTTTTGTGGAAAATGCAGCTCTGACATGTTGAGTTGTTATTGTTTTTTTTTTGAATTTTTTTAAACAAATATAAGACCAGGGGGCAAATTACGGCATTCGTTATCGAACGAAATTAGGAAATACTTCAATAGAGTTTATATGGAAATATTTCGTAATTTCGTTCGATCACGAGTGCCGTAATTTGTCCCCAGGGGTGCATTTTCGTCAAAAGTATTAATACTTGTACTATAGTCTGAGTGGCCCTTAAAGTGCATTTTGCTAAAGTGCTCCACAGAAGTAATAATATGCAATACATTGCTTTCCTGAGTTGTTAGTGCTTCCAAATCTATTGAAATATTTCGTAATTTCGTTCGATAACGAGTGCCGTAATTGGTCCCCAGATTTTTTTCTGGGTAATTACAAGACGATATGTATATGTATGTATATTTATACACATGTATGTATGTATATATATTTTTGTGCATATAAATATCTAAGTTCTTAGCGCGAAAATTTTCAAGCAACTGTTGTGTATATTTTACTGGATTTTACAATTTTTCCGTTCGCGTACTTTTAAACGCACCTAATGCATGAGCGTATGTTTCATATATACAATACACATTCGCACACACTTCGTGTGCAAATTTATTGCTAAGTTACAGCAAGCACAAACACACATACTGTGATACTTGCATTTGAGGAAAGCTCTTAAATTTGTTCGTGTTTCTTTGCAGAGACCTCGATGACATCAATGCTTCTGTTAGCTTGCTCTCGTCGGTGTGAAAGTAAAAAAGCTCTTTATAAGAGGTTGCACATTGTGCATACGACTTGGACGTTGCTGAATAAGAGTTAATGCTTTGTTTATAGGCAGAACACCTATTCCCCTTTTTATGTTCGCATAGGACATGGCCTACGATTGGACTAGGACCATGTTGTAATTATCCCATTTCTCCTAAAAATGGTCCATGTAGTTAAACAATATCCGTAAGGATGCTACAACCCGTGCAACAATTTCGTCCGAATAATGTAAGGCAGCTGCGTATAAACGCACATAAACAGCTTTAAAGCTCTTAAATTTGTTGCTTCTTTGCAAAGAGCAAGCAATTTTGTCGCCGAAATCTGCTTGGATGTTGGGGTCTGGTCAGTGTTTGCAGCTGAGGTAAGACAATAAGATAGAGAGCATAGACAAAGTTCCGCTTTGATTCAGTTGGAAGTTTCCATGCAGTTCATTTCCTTGCTTTTGTATCTTTCTTGCTGCAGTTGTTGGTGCTGCTATAACTTTTTTTGCTGTTTATTTTTCATAAATTTATGAAATAATTAAAATATTTTCCATTATTTTTAATTAAATAAACAGAACGTCAAAAAATTAATGAAAAACTCGGGCTTCATAAATTAGTAAGGTAGCATTAATTTTTAGAGTAAAAAATAATTGGGGCAATCATCAGAAAGTTAATATTGCGACGATAAAAGGGAATAGTTTTACCTTTATATTATTGTATCATGGTTTAATTTCTCTCTTCTTGGGAGAGAGAAAATATTTTTTACGAAAAACTCTCAGTTTGAATTGGTTTAATTTTATATTTTGTCCGGACAAAATCGAATTGAGCTGCCAAGTATTTTAATTTTTCAGCCAAAGTTTAACTGAGCTGCCACATCATGTTATATGAATAATTAAGGAATATACTTGTATTAATTACAATAGAAATAAAGCAAAATTTAAAAATAAAACATATGGGCAATTTCATACTGTCGTACGGGACAGTCGTACGAATTTAAAGTGGAAAAGAGATCAAAATAAAATAGATTTTTGTTTTGATTATTAGCCTAAGTTATGGCCCCTGATTAGCTCCATTGATGGTGCTAAATCTAATTATAACAAATTCTTAGTTTTAAAGGTAATTGCAAAAAACTAAGCATGTCGTGCGAGACAAAAAAAAGAAGTAGATTATGTAGCAAACAATGAAAATGCTTATTTCAGCGAAACCTGAAGCAATAAATTAATGTGACTACTTTTAGAATGAGGTGGTGAGTCAATGTTTCTTAAAATGTGCTAGATTTTGAATAAAAATTAAAAAAATAAAAAATAAAAAATAGGAGTATTCAATGTGTTTACTTTAACATAATGACAAATTTGAAGGAGAATACAAAATGAGATAAAAAAGGAAATATATATTTTCAAAAAATGTGCAAAATTAAATAAAATATCATTGGGTACATTAATTATATTTTTTCGGAATATGTAGTTTTAGCTGGTGTCCCTTTCTGACCTTTGAAACAGAATAAGTGCAATTGAGATATTTTTAGTATAATTTTTACGATTTTCCACTTTTCGTCCAAATTATACAACGAAGAATACTTCTCAATATCATTGGATTTTATGAAATACAGTCAAATCCTTTATATGTTTAGCTGTGCAAATTATTAAAAATGAATTAAATTGGAATTTAATTGACTTTTCTTTTAATTTTTCTCTCTACCGTTTGCAATTTTCGCTGTTTTTATTCATCTTGATTTAAATAATTGAATTATAGAATACTTATGCAAAAATAATTAGTTATTAAAGAAAATATTTTTTAATACTCTTAAATTTCTTAGTAGAGATGTCGTACGAGACAAATTTTGTACAGGCGCCAATTTCGCAATTCCTTCTATTTTCATTCATTCATTACTTGATGAACTTTCTTCAAGCAGTTTCAATATATTGATACAAAATCGTGTTTTTCAATGTCGAGCGGGACATTCAATTAACGAATAATGCAAAGCAAAATTGTATAGTTATTTTTAATTATTTATTTATTATTAATTATTTTCATTATTTTCTAACTCTTGCTATCTTTACGGAGATATAAGAGAGAAAAATTCAATCTATAACGACTAGCGCTAAGAATATTCTTCAAAACAAAACTTTTTCTTCAAATTAAAAAAAAAATGGAAAAAAAGTTTCACTTGCTTGACTTTGGACATGAATATCTCGAATTGAGTAATGAATAAATTCAAAACTTTCGCACATTTATAAAATTTTATTGTTTTTCTTTAAAAATTTTAATGAATCCAGCTTTCATTATTACAAGCCAATTCTTTTCAATGCGCAACATCTGTCAAATTTGTGCATTGCTTTCATTTATGATTTTTTGTGCTTGGTATATTTTTTTATTAACACTGTTTGAATTTGTATTAGGGGCTGTCCGTATATTACGTAACGCTGTTTTCTCCGATTTTTGACCCCCACCCCTCCCCCAGTAGCAGATCGTAACAAAACCCCCACCCCTTCAGGGGAATAACGTAACAATGACTTAAAAACAAATTATATAGTTTCGAACGTTTTTATTTAAAAAAATTAAATTTAATTCATTGTATTAAAGTCATTTGTTAGATTAGCACAGTGCGCAGACAAAAATTATATATGCTTACTCATGAACGCACTCCAAATATTGGCAAAATATATTTCTTAAATTTCTTCCCAAGTGTCCTGAAACTCCAAAAATTATGGTTTTATGGAGAGTTTATTGCTAAACTGTGCGTATGAATTAGTGATGCGTATTCGAATTCACAAATATTCGGCTATTTCTAGATATGTACTCGTATTCGTTAAAAAAAATATATGTATAAAAAAATTCATAAATCCAAACCGGAATTTAAATGAATGGCACACAAATATTAGTTTGTAATAATTAAAAAAAAGAAATTTATTTCTATATTTTTGTTATCCGTTTTTCCGACAAATAATCTGCTATAGTATTTCGTATTGATGACTGAGCAGTATTTGAAAGACCAAGATGAAAATTGGCATTAGCCTCACGTCGCTTTCACTAGTGTCTATATTTGAAGTCTTCGTGTATTTCAAAGATCTTGAAGATACTCCGTTCGGCCATCTTCAAATGAATGTGCGTGAAACTAAAAAAAATTATATCCTGCATCAATAAAGGTTGTGGTGTTGAAAAATATGTCAGTATCTAAAAGACAATATTTTCTTACCAGTGCACTTAGCAAGAAGGCTTTAAACATACACATTTGTAGGGGTATTTTGTGAGATCGAATGATTCAAAATTATGTCTATTACGAAAGATATGTAATATTTCTTTTCTTAATTTTGTTCCTTTTTGCAACATAACATTTCAATAGATAATATTGGCTCATTTAAAAACATATTCCCTAAAAATACCTTGTATAAAAAATTAAAATAATATCCCTATGAAAATATGTCTATGTATGCAAGTTTCCATTAACACATCTCTCAGACTTAAACATTTTAGCCTCAATAAAAATTTAAAATTATTTTTTTAAAAGACACTTTTGTTTTTTGTTGTTTTGTTTTCGTAAAATTCTGCAAATGTCATTTCCTTCTATGTATTTGGTGGATTTAATTTTAATATTGTTGCAGATTTATATGGAAAGAAGTTTTATGTACATACATATGTACATATATATAAAGAATATTTATGTAAATGGATAAAGATGAGGAATTGAGAACCATGTAACCAGTTTGACTACAATTAATTTAGTTTATTATAACAATTTTGTATAATTTTCAAATATTATTTAACAACCATTAATTTTTTGGATAGTTTTCATAAACTTTAATGTACGCGGACAGGAGTATGAAGTTATTTTCCATACACATTTTTTTAATTGTTAATGTCTATAAATTTCACATGCAATAGATATTTGAATTCGCTAATATCATTTTAAATATTGGTTTTCGTGGGTATCGTTTTAAATATTCGAATTCACGATTAACAAAAATTGACATTCGGCACATGAATGTATACATACAATACTAGTGATGCACGAATATTTTTCCAAAAAAATTAAATAAACAAATGCATAAATCGTAAACAAAATTTAAATAAATGGCTACAAATTAATTTGCATAAAATTTTTGATAGAAATTTGTGCTTTTTAACGTTTTCAAATGTTATTTAATGACGATCGTTAAAATTTTGGGAAGTTTTTATTAACAGGAATAAGTATGAAGTTCTTTTTCATAAAAATTTTTTCATATTTCATTTTGTATGCGTACAGAGCACATCAATTTTATGTCTGTAAATTTCACGTTTAATGTTCGTATTCGTATTCGCGAATATCAAAATTTGAAATTCGTTACATCACTAATAAATAAATAATATATTTAGGTAACACGTATGATCAATTAGATAAATAAATAAGAAAAATAGACTTTTTATTGTACGAAATTAGTAATTTTTCTGTTACGTAACATTTTGTAAGACCCCCTCCCCCGCTTCATAACAAATCGTAACAAAACTCGAACCGCCCCCCCTAGAGCGTTTCGTAATAAATGGACAGCCCTAAAATTTAAAGCTAGAACTTGCACTGGAGAGCTTAAATTCGATACAAAAATAAATCTAAACCAGAGATCACCAAGAAAGGTCTAAAATCCTGGAAGTCTCAATCGGCGGGCATGGACACGCACTTTAATTTCGAAATTAAGAGTTTAAGTTAAGGATTGAGTTGCGAAAAGAAAAAATACGAAACCACTGATTTTTAAATTAGGGATGTAGAGCCACATTTCCAAAATTTGGTGTAATATTATACGGTAAAGAACTGAAAATTTGCAGAAAAAATAGGCTTGGTATGTTACCAACTAGAAAAATTTAAAACACAAGCTACTCTATTTTACTTATGCTTGCATTTAACTTTGCGTTTGCAAAAGTACTTTTTCTGAGCAGACTGTAAAAAAATAGGCGGGGTCACTCCCACTAAAATTTACACTATATTTTACATATTTCTACTCAGATGACTTTTAAAAAATTAAGTACATTACTAGGTCCATGTTATGACACAATCATGCACACATCATACTCTTATCCATTATTTTATGTAACTCTGCCCTTTTTAACTAACATTATGAATAGAACTATAACAGACTAGAAATTTTGAGTTTAAAAAGCTTTATAAAGGAAACCTTTCAAAAAGTAGTCAGATCCTCACAAAAACATATATGTGAAAAAAGGCCAAATTCCTTTCCAAAATTTCGGTCATCAAAAGTAGTGAGATAAAAATTTTGACCCATTTCGTGTTAAGCACAACACCTATCACTGAAATATGCTATGCATTATATAAATTAGTAATCGTAAGGGTGTCAATTAATTCTAGATAATCTGCTAACTTGGCAACATTTTTACTTTTCTAAAAAAAGAGAGAATAATGTATAATTTTGCACTTCTTTATATAAGGAAAAATGTTGTCAAGTAGGCAGATTCAGTTCTCGTTGCTTTGAAGTTTTTCTTACAAACATACTAAACAAACAAAATCATAAAAAAATATTCGTACACACAGACAAAAACAATGTAGAATCGTTAAAAATTGGGTTAATTTTACATTTTTTGGCAATGATTTTCCTTCATGTGTGTTTCATGTTAATTTAGCATTATTTATAGTAATGGCCAAAAAACATTTCCTTTTGAAATAACTTTATTTCACGTTGAATTAACATTTAAGTACTGTAAAAATCTAAATGAAGAATAATGTTGAATTAAAGTTATTTCAAGTTAGATCAACATGAATTTAATTAAATGTAGTAATTGTATTTTATTAATTATTTAACTTACATGTGGTTGACATAGACATCAGAAAAATTTTTGCATATAAATTAAATTGGCTTGCCCGGCAAAGATTTAAACTCGGTGGTAGTCAACGTTCTTACCCCTGCAGCCACAACAACTTCAAATATTCTTAAGATTCACATTAAATATGTACCATCTTGAATTTAATTATAAATAAACAAAAAAAAGTTTTGGTTTTAGTTACAAAAAAAAAACAAAATACTTTGACTTGAAAAGATTTACTTAAAAAATATACAAAATACTTTGACTTGACTCCAGGATTCGAACCTGCCATCCAGTGCCTACCAGCCAGCAGCAGTTTGTCGGCTGTTTACAAACATAAAAGACAACAACAATAGAAAACCAACCTACACAATTAAGCACAAAAGTGTATTGCTGCTATCAACAAAGGAAATAAACACCAACACACTCAAACATCATATTATTTCTTGTAAATTTAATGTGATTTGAATGAATTTGAATCAACCTTTTGGCATGTTGATTTTACATTGGTATTTTTTTCTATGTGTAATACTATTAACCTTGATAAATAAGCTGTAATTGCTTCGCTAATATTTTTTACATAGTCATAAATAACAAAATCAAAAAAATTGCAAACAAAAAAACACAAGCAAAGTGCCCTTGAGGAGTACTCTATATGAGTACCTCAAAACAAGTAACTGTGAAGTGAATTCTAATGGGAGAAATTCCTATTTTACAGTGAGTTCTGAAGCTCTTAATAAAAATAATATAAATAAAAATCTGATGATAGACTTACTGTTAGCTCTGAATTTCTTAATGAATACAAAAATAAAAAATAAAAAATCTGTTCACGATCAATTTCGCTTTGTCCAATGCCATCTAGTGATTCTTTAACATTAATGTTGCCGAGTACTTCGTCAGTTAAGCCATTGAAATCATTCGCTTCGGGCTCGTGTTCATCACTTAACCAAGTTACCACTACAGATAACAGTAAATCAAAACCAAAGGTTGAAGTCGAAATGGACAGATATATAACCGTTTTAAAGCGTCGGCGAAGCCTGAATTCTTCTAAAATTTCATCAGCTCCGAAGATATCTAGGGATAAGACCGCATAATCTACGAATCGCCAAAAACGTTTTACATTATTGAAAGACAATAACGACAAGCCCGCTACATCATCTCAAAAGTGGCCACCACCATATATACATAGGTGAGGAATAAAAATTCTAACGCGCTTTTAACAAAACTACTGTAGACCATTGGTAAAAATACTTTTCACGTAATTCCAATTAAAATAGCTAATATTGATGAAACTAAAATCCAAATATATGATGAAAAAGATTGTATCGCTTTTTTTTAAAGCCAAATTACATGTGATATTTATTAATGAACAAATAACATCAAAGTTAGTTCTAAATATTCTTACAACACATAGTTGAACGGAACAGCCAGCCGTTTTCTTAGGCCACTACACCTTTATCATCAGCGTTCTTCTGTGTTGGTCCACTGTGTGTAGTGTCAGTTGATGTAGTTTTCTGCGTTATATACAAAACTTTCTTAAATTTTAGCCCGATCAAATTAATCATAAATATAGAAACAAATTAAGTTCCAAAAATAATAATTAAAATTTAACTAGAAAAAGATTGTTATTGATTAAAAAAATAGAAAAAATTTTACACAAATCAACTTAAGAGGGCCTACAGATAGTATTAAAGGACATAGATTCATATGTTGAGCCCAAAGAAGTAAAATGTGCACTTATTAACCAAGGATTTAAGGTAAAAAATTATACTAATATAATCAACAGAGAAAAGGTTGTCCAACCCCTATTTAGCATTGAACTGGAGCCGAATGACATACAATTGAGAAAAAAATTAAACCCATGCCATAATTGCCAAGAATATGGGCATACAAAGACTTGCTGCAGTTTACCTACAGTTTGTGTTACCTACGGTGATTGCATGGTACTGCCAGCTGCACTAATCTAAAAGATAAAAGCAAAAAAAAATTTAGTAATTGTGGAGGTAATCACATCGATAACTGTAGACGATGCCCTGTATATTCTTTCGCTAAACAGGCTATGGGTCAAAAACCTAAATAAGCTCCAGCTCAACCAGAAAACGCGTACTCCGCCACTTTTGCTCAAATGAGGCAACCAGTTACTTTACGTGGATCATATCAAGATGCTGCTAAGACTAGTTCTATTCCCACACAAAATATTTCACCGCCAAATAATTCAACGAATGCAAACTCAAGCTTTAACTTTAGTCGCCTTTAAGCTACTATTGGGAATCTGATGCTAACTATAAACAACTTTACAACAAAAATGACAATCATGTTGCAAGAAATGCTGCGAACGCAGAATACACTGCTTCAAGCATAAGTTAACAAACTATGAACACGTTAAAATTATGTTTCTGGAACGCAAACGGCATTCACCAACATAAAAATTAACTTGAGCACTTCCTCATGGAAATGAAATTGATATAATGTTGGTCTAAGAGACTCATTTCACCTCAAGGAGCTTATTTAAATTAAATGGTTACACTTTATATGATTCAAAGGACCCGAGGGAGAGAGCATGCGGTGGGTCAGCAATTCTAATCAAGCCAAGACTCAAACAATATGTCCTTGATAAAATTTGTGAAGAACATCTACAAGCAACAAATATTTGTGTCGAATTTTTTTTTTAAATTTCGTGAAATCATCAATTTATTTCCCTCCCATATTCGCAATCACTTACTATCAGTTCGAGGAATTCTCCAAATCTCTTAGCCCTTGTTTCGTAGCAGCTGGGAACTACAATGCAAAACATACGTTCTGGGAGCCCACTTACTGGCCTACGGACATACAAAAAATTCCGGATGTTATAGAATTTGGAGTCATGAAAAATATCACTAGGGAATTAATTCATGTTGAAGCTTCTGTAGATCTCTCCTCCGATCACTCTCCCACGATTGTTATAATTTGTAGCCCACTAAGAAGTGACTTCCCTGTCCCATATGTAAAGATGATCAACCGTGTTAATTGGCTGGGTTTCAAAAAATACCTCAGTAGCCATTGTACGGAAAATATTAACCTAAGAACACCAGGTGATATTGAATCTATCATTGAAAATCTTAACGAAAATATTAAACAGGCTGGTGAACATGCCACTACTTCCCATCCGCAGACTGGGTTTAATAGAATTTATTCTACAGACATTGAACGTCTTTTGCGTGAAAAAAGGACAGCTAGAAGGGAATGGCAACAGCACAGATCACCCCAAAATAAAATTAGATTTAAAGAAAGCACTAGACGACTCCAAGAGCTGCTTGCATATGAAAAAACTGTATGTCTTAAAAGTTATCTGGAAAATCTTGATGCCACACCTGCATCTAATTACTGCTTGTGGCGAGCTGCTAGAAAGCTTAAAACACCCGTTGAATATAGACCACCTCTGCGCACTTCTACCGGAGGTTGGGCCAGAAGCGATACTGAAAAAGGTAACATATTTGTTGAGCATTTACCCCAAACACATGTACTGGTGTTTTTGATTTACCGAGTGTTGTTGATTTACCGAGTTGCGCTACCCCCTCTACCCATAAAATTCATAAAATTTAAGACGCGTGATGTTTAGAAACTAATTGCTGAACTCAACCCGAAAAAAGCTCCAGGTATTGATGGAATAAGTAACAATATGCTGATAAACTTGCCCCATATTGCAATTAGAATCCTGTTATTTATTTTTAACGCCATTTTACGACTGGAGTATTATCCACAAAGCTGGAAGCTTGCGAAGGTCAAAATGATTCCAAAGCCGGGCAAAGACCTTACCAAGGCTGAGTCATACAGGCCAATAAGTCTGCTATCAACAATGTCAAAACTCTTCGAAAAGCTGCTCATGACAAAATTGTCCCCAATTTTAACTGATAGTGGGTGCATCCCAGACCATCAATTTGGTTTTGGAAGTCAGCATAGCACCATTGAACAAACTCATAGATTGGTGCAATTTATAAGAAGAACTTTTGAAGAAAAATTGTATTGTTCTGCCCTGTTTATTGACGCTTCTCAGGCCTTTGATAAAGTGTGTCATGAAGGCCTTATTTTAATATTAAAATCATATTTACCAATAAATTTTCTGAATCTATTAGAAAGCTACATAACTACCCGAAAGTTTACGATTGTGGAAGGAGAATTCATGAGTCTGCCCCAATCTATATCATCCGGTGTGCCACAGGGGAGCATACTCGGGCCAGTTTTGTATTTGATTTATACTTGTGATATGCCTTTGAGCAGCAATATCCATACATCTACGTTTGCCGATGATACAGCCTGCCTTAGTATGCACAAAAACCCGCACTAGGCTTCCCGATATCTTCAAGAACATATTACACAGTTGAAAATCTGGTTGAACTTATGGAGAATTAAAGTCAATGAACAAAAGTGTGTCCATACAACGTTTACGCTAAGAAGAGATACTTGTTCCACCATTCGAATGAACAATCAAAATATTCCTCAACATTCCCAAGTGAAATACCTTGGTATACACCTTGATCGAAGGCTTACATGGTAACATCATATTGACTTTAAGCTAACTCAGATGAAACTTAAGTTATCTCAAATTCATTGGTTGATTGGCAGAAATTCAACACTTAGTCTGGACTGCAAACTTTTAATATACAAGTCGCTTTTGAAGCCAATATGGTGTTACGGTATCCAGTTATGGGGCACTGCTTCAGCTTGCAATGTAGGGAGAAATCAACGAAGACAAAACAAAATTTTAAGGTTAATAACATCTGCTCCATGGTACATTAAGAATTCAAATTTGCATCGTGATTTAAAAATGCCACTAGTGACTGAAGAAATTGCAAGATACGCAGGCAAATACTTAACAAAACTCGAGTCACATCCTAATCCGCTTGCTCGTAATATTTTGAATTTTACTGGTCACATCCGACTAAAAAAGAGGGACACAAGGGGTGTTATACTCAACACTCTAGATGGGAATGCTTCAAAATACATTTAATTTTCCTTTTTGATTATCACTACTTTGTATTATTTAAACTATATAGTTTTGGCCGACACTGGTCGGGCTAAATAATTATATTTTAGCTTTAAGATTTGATCACTTATTGTTAGTTTATATTTGAAGATACCATAAATAAATATATGTATTAAAAAAAAATTCATTGTTTTAATGAAATAATATCATTGTTTTAATGAAATAATATAATTGTTTTAATGAAATTATTTCATTATTTTAATGAAATTATTTCAGTATTAAAAAAAATATTTCGTTGTTTTAATGAAACTATTTCGTGGCTTTAATGAAATTATTTCGTTTAGATGAAGTTCTTTCACTTCATTGATGACACTGTTTAATGCATTTGACGTAGTTTTCATTAAAATAATTTTAAAGAAACTGGTTTCATTAATCCAACGAAGCGTTGGTTGAATTTCGATTAATTTTTTCATTGGATTAATGTCGAAATTCATAGAACTTATGAAAAAAATTCTTTCAGTGTAGAAGGCTTAAAATACCCGTTGAGTTTAAACCACCTCTGCGCACTTCTACCGGAGGTTGGATAAGAAGCGATACTGAAAAATGTAACATATTTACTGAGCATTTAAAATCTGTATTTACCCCTATCACATGTACTGGTGTTGTTGATTTGCCAAATGTAGTTTCGCTACTCCCACGACCCATAAAATTTAAAACGCGTGATGTACAAAAACTTATTGCTGAACTCAACCGCAGGAAATCTTCGGGTGTTGATGGAATTAGTAACCAGATGCTGATTAATTTGCCTCGTATTGCAATTAGAATCCTGTTATTTATTTTTAACACTATTTTACGACTGGAAGGTTGCCAAAGCTTAAATGATTTCAAAGTCGGACAAAGATCTTATCAAGGCTGAATCATACAGCCAACAAGTCTGCAATCAACAATGTCAAAACTTTTCGAAAAACTGCTCCTGCTAAAATTGTTTCCAATTGAGATATTTTTTGATTTTTAATTGAACTTTAGTGAATTTTAATCAGAAATAATTTTTAGTCTGTCTTAAGTTCAGTAATTTCAATTCTTTTTGAATAATATATTTTTATTAATTAATGTGAAGTTCTAAAGAAGATAAGAAAAATTAATTAAATAAAATTAAAATTAATTAATTAAAATTAAACTTAGACTTTAAGCTGGGGGAAATACCGATACTTTTCTGTGCAGCCACGCCCTTCATCAGCAGCCTAGTCTATCTACTTGGGTAGATATTATCTTTTTTTTAAGAGAGAAGTAACACTCAGGCAATTAATGCCTACTACTATAAGTAGGTGTTATCTTCTTTACGAAATGGATAGTGATAGAAGACAGGTGGTGAAGGAAGAGATAGAAGAAAGCTCATACTTTTTACAACTCTGCTTTTTGCACGCTTTTTAATCACGCAGTGTTGCAGCACCTTCTGGTGTCAAATGAGGCGTATTAAATTTTTTGAAGCTGTGATTAGTAGCCATTTTATTGGTTATTTTACTTCGCTGATGAGTCTGCTACACAATACCGACGAAGGAGGGCGCTCTGATATTACATTAAGATTGGCATCTGCTAAAGTCGGTATAGTTAAGTGACCAGTGACTATGCCTTCATCACTTGAACTTTCCTACAACAACTGATACAAAGGAACACTAATGCACATCAGAAAAATGCTTGGTGTTATTTAATGACTGTCGGGTACAGGGATAGAACCCAGGATCAGCCAGGTAGAGGTAGGTAGAGTAAAATAATTTCGTGCTAACCTAAATAGAAAAATTAAAAAATTGATAAACAGAAAATTAATAGTGAACTTATAAATGTGTTTACCAAAGGTAAATCAATTGTATACACAACAATAATTTCTCATATTCCGTTTCATTGAAAATTCAAGTTAAATAGCTGATGTTAAGTTAAATAGCTGATGTTAAGCTGACTAAGCCTGACTAAATATTATTTCTTATTGTTTCCAATTCTAATTGGTAGTGGGTGCATCCCAGAGCATCAATTTGGTTTTCGAAGTCAGCATAGCACCATTGAACAAACTCATAGATTGGTTAAATTTATGAGAAGAACATTTGAAGAAAAGAAATATTCTTCTGCGCTGTTTATTGACGTTTCTCAGGCAAGTGTGGCATGAAGGCCTTATTTTAAAATTAAAATCATATCTACCAACAAATTTTCTGAATCTATTAGAAAGTTACATTACTACCAGAAAGTTTACGGTTGTGGAAGGAGAATTCATAAGTGTACCTGAATCTATTTCATCCGGTGTGCCACAGGGGACCATACAGGGGCGAGTTTTGTATTTGATTTGTACTAGTGATATGCCTTTGAGCAGTAATAGCTATAGATCTACGTTAACCGATGATACAGCCTGTCTTAGAATGCACGAAAACTGTCACACTTGTTCCCCAATACGAATCAAAAATCAAGTTGTTCCTCAACATTCACACGTAAAATGCCTTGGTATACACCTTGATCGACGACTTACAAGTAAACATCATATTGGCTCAAAGCTAACTCAAATAAAACTTAAATTAACTCAGATACATTGGCTGATTGGTAGAAATTCAACACTCAGCCTAGACTGCAAACGTTTACTATACAAGTCACTTTTGAAGCCAATATGGTGCTACGGAATTCAGTTATGGGGCTCACTGTTATTGTGTCTCACTAATTTGTATCTTATAAATATTGTCTTTCTTTATATTTTTTATGATTTGAATTATACTACGAGTATAGCATCTCATTTCAATGTAATACGTATTTAAATCACGAAGTAAAAACACTTCCATTCGATCTTTGTATGTATTGCGGGACCGCAAGGGGGCTGGAGTGTTTAGATCTAGAAAAATAGAAGTTTAATCTCATTAATTTTTGTCACTGCCCTTAATATAGTTATTTTCACTGTGTTGAAAATGGTAATTAATAACTGTCATTGTTTATTATTATTAGCTAATTAGTTTTTATAGTATCGTATTTAATTTTTTTATTTTGGAAAAGCTGCATATTTAAAATATATGATATATTAACTACAAATAACACAAAAATTTTCTGGACTCATCCATACAATAGTTTTTGCATAATAATTGCATTAATGACTTTTAAAATTGACAAATGTAATGTAAAAACAATTTCCTTGGATGGCGCTCGGAAAGAAAAATTTTAAGTATTTTTTTATGTAATGCACAATATCTCTGAAACTAGAAGGGCTAGAAAAGTAATAAACCAATTTTGGTAACTGGCGAAAGATAATACATAAGGATAAGTTATACCACGTGAAAAAAATTTAAGACAATTAAAAACACGATTCCTAACATCCTCAGAATAACAGTAATATATTCTGATATATTCATCAAATATGACTCTATCAACATGAAAGAGATTTTTTCGTAGATTAATAATCCAGAAGGTATTTTTAAGTTTGGAGGACCATTCGTAAAATATTAGCGGTATAATACAAAAAGTGGTGTTAATTATGAAAATGATAAATGTCACTATATCTTTAAAACTAGAGCTGATAGGGAAAGACTAATGACGCTATCAAAATCAGGGGATAAAAATACATAAGGGTTGGCAATTTTTATTTAAACATCCAAATCTCTGTTGTGCTATCATTAAATCTGTGTTCAATAATAAAAAAGTGCTTAAGTCATATTGTACTGTTTTGCGGAGAGCACTCTTAAGCGTTTAAGTCGATTTTCAAAAATTTATTTCTTTTACAGGTAAATTCGGAAATTCTGTGTTAAACTTTATTTTTTTAAGCAAACTTCGTTCTTCTATAAGTAATACGTTTAAGTTAAAATATACCAAAGTATAACCTCAATTAAGCTATTATTCCAAATGATATTTGAATTCTAAAAAAGATAAGTCGCTAGTTATAGCGCTATAACTTCCTGAAAAATCACACAAATTAATTGAGATTTTGACCAGAGGTACTTTGACATGCAGATAACGGAAGTGCCATTAACTCAAAATCAGCTTATCTCGACTTAAGCACTTTTTTTATTTTGCCACAGAATTACTTAAGAACATTTTTAAATACCAATTGCAAAAAATCTTTTCTAACTAAAAGTATAATTAATTCTCTTTTGGAAACGTAAGTGTGGCTACCACTTCTATGGTGGGCTTTATATTGGGCCTAGGCGACCGACATTTGCAAAATATACTCATTGACGAAAAAACAGCTGAAGTGATACATATTGATTTTGGTAAGTACATTTAGCTTTTACGAAATGATTAATAAATTTGTAGTGTGTGTCTTTGTATCTGTAAGGTTGTACGAGCCTACGTACATACCAAACGGCTTGGCCGATTTGAATTTAGTTTTTATGTGGCTTGATCTAGCTATGATTTTAGCTATGTTTGAAGAAAATCGGTTTAGCCGTTTAAAAGATATCACATCTCTAGATATATTGGGGTTTTATAAAATTTTTAATTTTTTTAATTTAAAAATTTTTAATACATATATATCTTGTCAATATAATTGATTTTATTAAATTTCCCAATAAAGGTATTGCCTTCGAACAGGGTAAAATAATGCCCACGCCAGAAACTGTGCCTTTTCGTTTAACTAGTGAAATTCTTGCGCCAATGGGCATTTGTGGTGCCAACGGAGTTTTTAAGAAGTCTTGTGAAACCACATTACAGATATTACGACGGCATCAGGATGTTATCACTACCATTTTAGAAGTTTTACTATACGATCCATTGTATATTTGGAAAGTTGTACCACAAGTGGACGATGAAAACCTAAATATTAAAAAACTAAGTAAGAAAATACGCAAAGTAATAGTAAACTAAACACTTATATAAAATTATAATACTTGTTTCAGATGAAGGAAAAAACTATATGGCACAGCGTGCTTTGTTGGTCATACAAGATAAACTAGAAGGCAAACAAAGAGCCAGTTTCGGCACATCAAGTGTTTCAGTACAGATAGAACGCTTGATCAATGAAGCTATGAGTAATCGCAACTTAGCCATGTTGTTTCCGGGCTGGGATCCCTATTTATAAATGTATTACTTGCCTCTCCGTGCTTGTTCTCAGTGTACTTTTTTATTTTAGTTTTTTAATAAAAACAAATATATTAAATTTTATACATTAAATTTGGAAAACTCTCAAAAGCGTGGTTAAAGTAATAATATTAGTACGGGTATTTATGTATATATATGCCTTTGAATGTATTTATGAAAATATTCTAAGAATTGATTATAGAAATGGTTCAAGCAATAACTTGAAAATTTAAATAAATTATGGTCTTGTTTTTATTTTTTAATACATGTATATTTAGTGTAAAATCTTAAATCTAATTATTTGGGCCGATTACTGTCGGAAATAAACTTAGTGATAGTTATAAATAATACATAAGTAGTGATAATCCAAAAAGGAGAAAAAGTATTTTCAAGCAATCCCATCTGGAGTGTTGAGTAAAGAGCCATTTTTTCCCTCTTTTTTAGGCGGCTGTGTCCAGTAAAGTTCAAAATATTACGAACAAGCGGATTAGGATTGGACGCGAGTTTTGTGAAATATTTTCCTGCGTATTTTGCAATTTCTTCAATCACTAGTGGCATATTCAAATCACGATGTATACTTGTATAGCAAAAGTTTACAATCTAGACTGAATGTTGAATTTCTACCAATCAGCCAATGTATCTGACTTAATTTTAGTTTTATTTGAGCTAGATTTGAATCAGTTTGGGGTTTCCATGTAAGCCGCCGATCGAGGTGTATTCCAAAGTATTTTACGTGTGAATGTTGAAGAACAACTTGATTAATGAATCGAATTGGGGAACACGTATCTCTTTGCACTGTAAATGTTACCTAAACAAAGTTCTGCTCGTTTACTTTAATTCTCCATAACTTTAACCATAGTTCCAGTTGGGTTATATGTTCCTGATGACATCGGGATGCTTCGTGAGGGTTTTCGTGCCTGCTTAAGAAGGCTGTATCATCGGCAAATTTAGATGTATGGATTTTAGTGCTAATAGGAATATCACAAGTATATACCAAAAAGAAAACTGGGCCCAGTATATTCTCCAAATGTTTTTCTTATAACTTGAACCAATCTATGCGCTTGTTCAATGATGTTATTCTGACTTCTAAAACCAAATTGGTGGTCCGGGATGCAATCATTATCAGTTAAAATTGGGAAGAATTTTGTCAAAAGCAGCTTTTCGAAATGCTTTGATATTGTTGATAGTAAACTTATTGGAGTGTATGAGTCAGCTTTAGCTGAATCTTTGCCGGGCTTTGGAATCATTTTGACGTTGGCAAGATTCCAGCTGTGTGGATAATACTCTAGTCGTAATATGGCATTAAAAATAAATAGTTGCAGTGCGAGGCAGATTCATCAGCATCTTGTTACTAATTCCATCAATACCTGGAGCTTTCTTCGGGTTGAGCTCAGCAATTAGTTTATATACATCACGCATCTTAAACTTTAAGGCTCGAGGGGGTAGAGCAACTACACTCCGCAAATCAGCAACACCAGTGCATGTATTAGGGGTAAATACGGATTTTAAATGCTCAGAAAATATTTTACGTTTTTCAGTATCGCTTTCTGTCCAATCACCGGTCGAAGTGCGCAGATGTGGTTTAAACTCAACGGGTCTTTTAAGATTTTTAGTAGCGCGCCACAAGGAGTAATTAGATGCTGGTGTGACATCGAGACTTTCATTACAATTTCTAAGAGATACAGTTTTCTCAGATGCAAGCAACTCTTGGAGTCCTTTTGTGATTTTGTGTTGAGGTGATCTGTGCTGTTGCCATTCCCTGGCTCTTTTTTTCACATACGAGACATTCAATATCAGTTGAGTAAATTCTAATAAGCCCTGTCTGCGAATGGGATGTTCAGCAGCCTAATTAATATTCTCATTAAGGTTTGCAATGTTAGATTCAATATCATCAGGTGATTTTAGCTGAATGTTTTCAACGCAGTGACTACTAAGATATTATTTGAATCCCGTCCAATTAACACACTTTATCATCGTCGTTTATCATGTGTGAAGTAAAGCGCTTCTCACTGGCCTAAAGATTGTAACTATCGTGGGAGAGTGATCGGACGAGAGATCAGTAGAAGCTTCAACTTGAACTAAATCCCTAGAGATATTTTTCATGACGCCAAAATCTATAAAATCCGGAATTTGAACAACGCTCGACCTCTGGTTTTAATAAAACGCGAACCGCAGAACGTATGTTTTACATTGTAGTCGTCAGCTGCTACAAAACAAGGTCCAAGAGATTTGTAGAAATTGTCGTGTTGATCCTCAGTGATTGAAAATCTGGGAAGAGAGTTAATTGATGATATCACGAAATTTGTACAAAAATTTTCAATGCCAATATTTGTTGCTTGTAGATGTTCTTCACATATATTGTCAAAAATATCTTGCTTGAGTCTTGACTTTATTAGAATAGCTGATCCACCGCAAGCTCTTTCTCTAGGGTCTTTTGTATCATATATAGTGTAGCCATAAATTTTAAAAAGGCTTCTCTAACTCAAATGTGTCTCAGAGACCAACATTATGTCAATATTTTTTTCCGTAAGGAAGTGCTTAAGTTTATTTTTATGTTGGCCAATGCCGTTTACGTTCCAGAAACATATTTTTAACGTGGCTTGTTAAGTAATGCTTGAAGCAGTGTATTCGAAGCATTTCTTGCATCATGCTAGTCAATTTGTTGTAAAGTTGTTTATAGTTTGCATCAGATTATCAATAGTGGTTTCAAGGCGACTGAAATTAAATCTTGAGTTTGCATGTGTTGAATTATTTGGAGGTGAAACATTTTGTGAGGGAATAGAATAGACTTTGTCTTAGCAGCATCGACATACGATACACGGGATGTGACTGGTTGGCTCATTTGCGCAAAATTGGCGGAGAAAGCGTTTACTGATTGAGCTGGAGCTAATTTAGGCTTTTGCACCAAAGTCTGTTTGAGTATACAGGACATACTCTGTAGTTAGCGGTGTGATTACCTCCACAATTATTTTATTTTTTTAGGATTAGTGCCGCTAGCAGTACCATGCAATCATCGTAGATAACACAAAGTAGACCAGAGTTGTAAGAACTGACGTATGAAAAAAGCTAGAATCATTTGTGGTGCAGTCACTGCGAGAAAGGGACAATTGTAGTATATTTGTTATTGAGATGTTAACAAAATAATCAAATCAAACAAGAGAAAATCTGTATTTTGTGAAACGAACACGTGTACATACATACATACACATTTACAAAATTAAATTAAAGAATTTGTTGAATTGAATTAAAAAAATAGAATGTGAAATAGATTAATGGTATTAAAAAGTGATTTAAATTTGTTTACAAATGATTACTGATTTAACTTTAAGCATTTTAATTGAACCATTTTAATTTTTACCATTTGTTTACAAAAGTCACACATCAAATGAGATTACAAAGCATAAACTGAAAATACATTTGAACAGGTAAACGAAGTACACAAGTTTACAAAATTAAATGAAAGAATTTGTTGTGTTGAATCAGAAAACAAAATGCCAAATAGCTTAATTCTATTAAAAAGGCAATTAAATAATGTTTTAAAATGATTACATATCTTATTTGAAGCATTTTCATTTAAAAATATAAATTTTTACCATTTATTTGCAAAAATCGCCAAGCGAATGAGGTTACAAAGCGTAAAATGAAATTAAGCTAAAAAATGCCACCACGAAAGAAGGTTTAAAGAATGCGCAGTGACTGCGAGAGCGAGACCTCTGAAAACACAAATTATCTTCCGTCTCGTGACATCTCTGTATATCCTCTGTGGTAGATAACACAAACTGTAGGTAAACTGCAGCAAGTTTTTGTATGGCCATATTCTTGGCAATTATGGCTTTGTTCAGAACCTGAATGCTTATGTATCTCTCAACTGTGATTTTTGTAATAAGAGGTATTTTAAATTATAAATTGAATGCGTGTCGTCTTTTCTTAATTTTATATCATTTGGCTTAAGTTCAACTCGAAATAGCGGATATGGGAGCTTCTCCCTATTTATTATGTTAGAAATATTTTCATTTGACTTCAAGGAGCTTATTTAAAATAAATGGTTACACTCTATATGATTCAAAGGACCCGAGGGGGAGAGCATGCGGTGGGTCAGCAATTCTAATTAAGTCAAGACTCAAACACTATGTCCTTGATAACATTTGTGAAGAACATCTACAAGCAACAAATATTTGTGTAGAAAATTTTGTTACAGATTTCGTGATATCAGCAATTTACTCCCCTCCCAGATTCGCAATTACTGAGGATCAATTCGAGGAATTCTACAAATCTCTTGGCCCTTGTTTTGTACCAGCTGGGGACTACAATGCAAAACATACGTTCTGGGGTTCGCGTCTTATTACACCTGGAGGTCTGGCATTGTTCAACACAATTTCAAAAATGGGCTTGGACGTCATTTCAAGTGGGGAGCCCACTTACTAGCCTACGGACATTCAAAAAATTCCGGATGTTATAGATTTTGGAGTCATGAAAAATATCACTAGGGAATTAATTCATGTTGAAGCTTCTGTAGATCTCTCCTCCGATCACTCTCCCACGATTGTTACTTTGTGGCCCACTAAGAAGTGACTTCCCTGTCCCATATGTAATGATGATCAACCGTGTTAATTGGCTGGGGTTCAGAAAATATCTCAGTAGCCATTGTACGGAAAATATTAACCTAAGAACAGCAGGTGATATTGAAAATCTTAACGAAAATTGAAAATTGAATATTGAAAATCTTAACGAAAATATTAAACAGGCTGCTGAACATGCCACTACTTCCCATACGCAGACTGGGTTTAATAGAATTTACTCTACAGACATTGAACGTCTTTTACGTGAAAAAAGGACAGCTACAAGCGAATGGCAACAGCACAGATCACCCCAAAATAAAATTAGATTTAAAGAAAGCACTAGACGTCTCCAAGAGCTGCTGGCATATGAAAAAACTGTATGTCTTAAAAATTATCTGGAAAATCTTGATGCCACACCTGCATCTAATTACTCCTTGTGGCGAGCTGCTAGAAAGCTTAAAACACCCGTTGAATATAGACCACCTCTGCGCACTTCTACCGGAGGTTGGGCCAGAAGCGATACTGAAAGAGGTAACATATTTGTTGAGCATTTAAAATCCGTATTTACCCCAAACACATGTACTGGTGTTGTTGATTTACCAAGTGAAGTTGCGCTACCCCCTCGACCCATAAAATTTAAGACGCGTGATGTTCAGAAACTAATTGCTGAACTCAACCCGAAGAAAGCTCCAGGTATTGATGGAATAAGTAACAATATGCTGATAAACTTGCCCCATATTGCAATTAGAATCCTGTTATTTATTTTTAACGCCATTTTACGACTGGAGTATTATCCACAAAGCTGGAAGCTTGCGAAGGTCAAAATGATTCCAAAGCCGGGCAAAGACCTTACCAAGGCTGAGTCATACAGGCCAATAAGTCTGGTATCAACAATGTCAAAACTCTTCGAAAAGCTGCTCATGACAAAATTGTCTCCAAATTTTAACTGATAGTGGGTGCATCCCAGACCATCAATTTGGTTTTAGAAGTCAGCATAGCACCATTGAACAAACTCATAGATTGGTACAATTTATAAGAACAACTTTTGAAGAAAAAATGTATTGTTCTGCCCTGTTTATTGACGTTTCTCAGGCCTTTGATAAAGTGTGGCATGAAGGCCTTATTTTAAAATTAAAATCATATTTACCAATAAATTTTCTGAATTTATTAGAAAGCAACATAACTACCCGAAAGTTTACGATTGTGGAAGGAGAATTCATGAGTGTCTCAATCTATATCATCCGGTGTGCCACAGGGGAGCATACTGGGGCCAGTTTTGTATTTGATCTATACTTGTGATATGCCTGTGAGCAGCAATATCCATACATCTACGTTTGCCGATAATACAGCATGCCTTAGTATGCAAAAAAACCCGCACGAGGCGTCTCGATATCTTCAAGAACATATTACATAGTTGCAAATCTTGTTGAACTTATGGAGAATTAAAGTCAATGAACAAAAGTGTGTCCATACAACGTTTACCCTAAGAAGAGATACTTGTTCCCCCATTCGAATCAATAATCAAAATATTCCTCAACATTCCCAAGTGAAATACCTTGGTATACACGTTGATCGAAGGCTTGCATGGAAACATCATATTGACTTTAAGCTAACTCAGATGAAACTTAAGTTATCTCAAATTCATTGGTTGATTGGCAGAAAGCAAAGCAAATAAAGTTTATTTATGAAGATTGTTAATATGTATTCCGAAAACATTTTTTATATAATTTTTGTTTGTTTAGTATGTAAAAAAAATCTGTTGAGACGTCTGTTTACTGAATGCACAACGAGAACTCAAAGTTATAGGTGTCACCAAATAGCTGAGAAAAGAATAGAGATATTTGCAAATTTAATGTCCCAATAACCTCTTTATATTTAGTTAAATAATAATTAAATGTATGTGTTTTGAAAGTTAACAAATCAAAGAAAAAGAATAAGAAAAAAATAAAAAAAATAAATAAATAAAATAAATAAAAAAATAAGAAATAAATACATGCTTTAACGAACCATTAAAACTTTTGTTTTTCAAGTTAATAAATAAGAAAAATATTAAAATAAAATACTCCAAAATATTAAAATAAAATCCCACAAATCCCAATCCTGGTCGTCTTTTCGTGAAATGTTCACAGCTTTACACAACAATAATGCCCGATTATACCCAGTTGAGAATTATTTCACGTTCTTAAGAAAACTGAAGGAGAACATCACGATATCCTCAAAAATTGTCCATTGACAAATGATGGATTTGAGATGGCATGGAATAATCTTATCGAACGATATGAAAATGATCGTGTGATTGTCCATGCACATTTGAAGACCCTCTTCAACTTATTACATAACCAAATTTGTAAGGAATCTGGTTAAAAACTAACGCATCTTCAAAGATCGATTAACGATTGCATTAACAATCTGTCACTTGTGCAAATAGATACAAGTACGTGGGATGGTATTTTTGTTTTCATATGCTCGAATAGGGATAAAACGATACAAGTAAATACTCGATACCTTTTCTTAGAAACCAAGTACTTTTGGTATCAATACTCTACTACCGAGTACCAAGTAGGTACCGGTAAAAAGTACTCGTATCGGTCAAATATACTCATTTCTTATTGGCTACAAAAAGTTGAACATGACGCCAGTTTAACACAATTTTATTTGTTCGTGTTAAATGTAAATTTATATCTAGAATAATGATGTAACGAATGTCAATTTTTGATATTCGCGAATACGAATACGAATATTTCAAAAGATATTCGCGAATACGAATACGAATATTATATGCAATATGAAATATTGAAAAATTGTTATGAAAAAGGACTTCACACTCTTGTTGGCGTACTTTAAAGTTAATAAAAAGTACACAAAATTTTAATGATCGTCATTGAATAATATTTGAAAATGATACAAAGCACAAATTTCAATAAAAAAAATTAATGAATTTGTGCAAACTAAATTTTTTATTCGTATTCGAAGGAAAATGGCCGAATATTCGACAATTCGAATACGAATATTCGTGCACCACTAATGTAGAATATGTATTAGAGTTATTTCGTAAATATGGGACCACCCAAATCAAATATTAAAAAAAAGACGATAAAATTGCGAGCTGCAAAAATTGTTTTAAAAGCGTGCGTTATTGCGGGAACAAAACGAATTTGCACAAACATTTAAAATGTCATCTTGACTATATCTTCTGTTCCAGTCGAACCCAAACGTGGCGATTTTTCCATTTTGTTTGAAGTCTAAGTTTTTGATTTGGCGACATGTCGATTTTTATTGGTGATTTTTATGGCTATGTTCTTAGCAAAATTGAACTTCAACATTTTTGTAATTCAGAAAAATTAGTTTGTTGAAGGGGTGTTTTCATAAATAAATTCTACCAAAACTCGCCTGCAAGAAATTTAGTTAGTTTTTCTTATATTAATCGCTTCCGAAATCGGAAAATTTTGTCGACTAGGCGTTAAGAATTCTGTACGAATTAGGAGCATTTGGTTTGGTGGGTATTTAATTTTGTTTACACTTCTTTAAATCATGTCAAAAGCTTTACCGATACAAGCACAGATATAAGCAGATATGGCAGCACTGACGTATGTCAAAGGCCCATATCAGCTTTTAGTTAACCCCATATTTTGAAGAGTTATATTCTAGGTGGCATCCTGAAAAACAATGTGATAGAAGAAAAAAACTATACATTACCAAGAATTTTGCCAAAAAAATGTAAACAAACAAAATACAAATAAAATTTGTGGTGAAAAAATTTTGTTTTTATTAAAAAATACATGAAGTTGTAATTTTCAATTAATTTTTTCTGCTGAAATTGTTGGCTGAACATTGAAATGGTAAGTATAAGCTGAAAAACAAGATATTTATGTTTTAAACTAGTTTATTTAGTAGAAAATGTTTATTAACTTACAGGCACAAACGGATTTACATACAACTGCACAATCGCTCCCAAATGTGTTTTTGGCATTTTCCACAAAGGTAGGAATTCCGAAATATATAAAAAAAATATGTATTAAGAAATATGTTTCTCAATTAGAAATATTTTTTACATTTTTGATACATACCTTGCAACTGGGGATGGTAAGCAAAGTTACATGGATGCACTCATGTCTTTTGGAGACTTCGTTGCCGCAAAAGCGTCTGAAACGGCTGTAAGTATGAAAAAAAACCTGAAAGTATTAAAGTTTAATATTATAGTATTGAATTGATAATTTCTTTAGATATTTCTTTGATTACCGTTTAGACAAAAAGTGACAAACCAATTTGTAGCCTTCTTTATATGGAAAACCACCGCAAGCGTCATGGAATAGCTGAAAATATAAATATAAAATCTTTTAATAAAAAAATTTAATTTTAATTGACTATTTATTTGATCAGTTTCTTATTTTTTTATGTCTGCCGGCCAGACAATCATGGTGATGTGATGGTGTTTTTGGAAGCACTGTTTAAGGGTGGGTTTTCCAGCCAGACACATTATCTCTTGTAAAAAAACCCACGCACAGTATTTACAGAACACATTAATTATGTATGTACATATGTACAATGTACATACATAAACAAATGCGAGTACGTATGGATGCTCCGGCCAAATTATGGTTGAGTGCAAATACTGTTTAACATACAAACATTACATGCAAACAGTATCTGCACTCATTCAATATTTCACACACAAATATTTCATTGACACTTACCTTCTTGGATTCTTCAGGAACTGATAAGCTTCGCCACATTTGGTCAATCCTTTTCAAAGACACTAGCGCCTCCTAAAATACATACATATATATTTTAATTTTAGCACATAATTTAGTTATGTATGTATGTACGTACGTGTGTGCCTGCAGGCCAGGCCATTATATGCATGTGTGTTTAGAAATACTGTTGAAGAGTTTGTTTTCTTTATTTCCATACAGACAAATATCAGCACTTGGAAATTTCAAATATAATAAAATTTGTCTGTATGTTAAAAGAAAACCTAACCACAAACAACATTTGATAAAAACACAAAACACTATTGGAAACAATACAGTTCTCGGTCTGCCGGCCACACCTTCATTGAGTGCCAATACTGTTTATGAAATATAATTATGTTCCAAACAGTATCTGGCACTCATTGAATAAATATTTTGTCACTTTTTAATATTTCAAAAACTAACCTTTCGGGATTCTTCGGGAACCGATGGAGCTCCTCCACATCTGGGCAGCATTTTATGTACTTGCGACTCCAGTAAAAATTAATGGGAACTATTGTTTATTAAATAAAATCTATAAAATAAGTACTTACATGTTTATTTTCTTCGGAATTTGCTTTGTAAAGGATCTGCAAAAGAAATTTATAATTAAGAAAAGTAAGACAAATATAAACAAAACGACTTGCCTCTTTGAAAAACTCCAACACAATGGCTGCTGCCATAAAATTTGCGGTGGAATGCAGGATTGCATTTATGAAAAGGCGCCAATTTGTGCATTTTTTCTATAAATTTGCGCCTTTTTGTGAATGCAATCCTAAAATTTAATTGAAAATAAAATAATTTATTTTTTGACATTTAACTTGTTAAAATAACAAAGACAGGCATATTCAAAACAATATCATTCTGTCCTTTAATAAAAATGGGGTTAATGATATTGCCATTTTGTGATGCCATTCGTCAATTCTTCGGAAAATATACGTGGCCGAATTTCCCGTGTCCAATCTGCCTAACCTGTGGATACAAGTAAGTATCGATGCTTTTTATACGATACTGAGTGTGTATCGATACTTCCGATCCGATGCCGTATCAAGTAAAAGTATCGATTCCTTAGTGGTACCGATTCATGCCTATGCTCGAAATGCCTTTCTGATAATAGTCTTCATTTGTGTCAAAAGAATTTGGTAAAAGAAAGGACTTTCCTTCATGGGAGCAGCAGCAGTTTCATACCAGCAGGTATCAATTGCTTGAGGGTTTTGCTGATATTCGTAATGGTTTAGCTGATGTTCAAATATACCCGAAGAAATCTAACACTAAGATAACAACCACCAATTATACAAAAAAAATGCTTTTCAAACCAAGGTCGTAAATGAGAAATATAATAAATGCTCTCTCTGTCAAGATTCCCATCTTTGTCCCAGTGTCCTGTCAATGTCTGTCCAAGAGCATTTTTCTGTAGTTAAAAAGCAAAAAGCTGCAATAAGTGTTTAGCAACTTCACGTGACTACAAAAAATGTAAAAGCACTTTACCTGTTCGTTTTGTTAACAAAAACACCACTCCCTGTTACATCGCCCGGAAAATTCAGCAATACTAAGCAATGAATATCCCAATCAAACAGGTACACATATATCCTGCGAATTGGCGAATCGCAACCTTTATATGGTGCAAATAACTCCAATGATAGCCCCTCAACCTCAAACTATACGCAATTGCAATTTCGCCAATCGTATTCAACTAAGATACAGTCCACTACCGATAATCAGGTTGTTCTTGTACCATTGGTGGATATATGTGTTGGTAATGCTCGAAGGACTGTAAGAGCTCTCATTGATTCAGCATCAGAAGCAACCTTTATATCCAAGAAACTTCAACTTACTGTTTCACTCCCAAAAAAGGCATCCCATACAAATATAACAGGCAGTAGTGGCTCTTTAACAGCAACTGCAACCCGAATATGTTCTTTTCGACTTAGTTCTCTGGTCGAAAAGCTATTGAAACAATTACGGACGATTATTTCATCAATAAACTTACGGGATCGCTGCCTTATTATGAAATGTCCACCGTAATAAAGTCGACTTCTTCAGACCCCGTGTTAGCTGATGACTCTCCTCATAATACTTCAAATATAGACCTTCCACTAGGCTGTGGTTTCTACCCAAAAATCATCAGAAATGGGGTAAGGTAGTACAATCAAAAATCACTCTTAGCTCAACCTACTATTTTTGGATGGATTATCACACGTAAACTGCCATCCACTTTTATTCATAAATTGATTTCATCATTCTTTACCACGCTTGACCTGAAAACACAGATAGCAAAATTTTGGAAATTGAAGAGGTGCAGGAAGCACAAGCTCCTTTTCTTGAAAATAAGTTCTGTGCAGACTTGTAAAAATCTACCACATATAGAAACGACACACGTCGTTATGTGGTGTTTCTGCCCTTTACGATAGGTTTTCCTGAAACTATCCTAAGTAACTCAAGCAATTAAGCATTAACTCAATTATACTCTCACCTTTATCATATGACTCAGTCACCCCAGATTTATCAGTCACCCTTATTTCTTATTATTTAATCGACATTCAGTGCTTAATCCCGAGAGTTTCAGAACTAAGCTTCGTGTCGTGTCTAGCCCCATTTCAACTGGATTGAGTCTGAATGATGTTTTATATCCCGGACCAGTTTTACAACAGGATTTAACAGTCCTCATAATACGTTGGCGTCTACTTTCATATGTTTTCAATGCGGCCATAGAAAAAATGCAAAGTCAAATACTAGGAAATCCGCAACATACTCCATATCAAAGAATACTTTTTCGTAATTCACCCGATAAATAACTCTCAAGATTATGAATTTCTGACTGACGGACTTTGTCTTCAAATGGGCCCCGTGCCTTGCAATCAGAACTCTGCTAGAACTTGATGAGCAGTGTCACGAGAAACACCCCGAAGTTTCAAAAATACTGCGTACAAACATGTATGTAGACGATGTGTTAGCAGGTTCCCATGACTTGGCGCTGGCCTTAAAAACAAGAGACGAATTAATTGCTGTCTTAGATTCAGCAGGACTGTGCCTTCGTAAATGGATTTCAAATAATAATTTTCTTTTAAAAGGATTGAACCCGATTATTTCCTTTCATCAGATATCCTGAATCTAAAATATCTTCCACTAGGTCTTCTGTGGAATGTTGGCTTAGATTATTTTTATTTTAACCCATAAAGCAGCCTAGTCGTGATAATATTACAAATTGCACAGTGTTATCTGATATTTCGAGGCTCTTTGATCCAGCCGGGTGGTTGGCAACAAAAGTTATTGTTTCAAAACTAATAGTGCAGCAGATTTGGAAAGATGACATCAATTGGGATGATAGCCTTAAACCAGATACCTTGCGCATGTGGCGATAGGATTATTAAATATTCCAAGATTCGTTGAATATCACCCCTAATATTCTGTAGAATTACAGAATATACATTGGAACTATAAGTGACAAGGGCACCATATCTACCCACTTACTACTTGCTAAGGCGAAGGTAGCATCTATAAAATTTCTGACTTTGCCTCGGAAAGAGGTTTGTGATGCAGAATTATTAGCCAAATTAGTCTCACCATTTCTCTCGCAAGTTTCTTTCGCCAACTGTGAACTCTACTTTTTGTCAACAACAACAATTGTCCTAGCGTGGCTACAGAAACATCCCTCACACTGGACAACACTCGTGGCTAATAGAGTAACATCCATAATCGATAAAATTTTAAACAAAAATTGGCGCCACGTCAAATCTAATGGTAATCCAGCGGACTAAGGGTCTCGTGGTCTAGCAGCAAATGAACTTATCTCCAATCATTTATAGTGGAATGGACCCCCTGGCATAAATTGTCAAAATTTAAATGGCCTAACGTGCAACCAATAGAAGATACTCATGAAGAAGAAAGACCCATTAAAATCCAATTAAGTCCATTATCGGAAGATATATTAAGCCGTTTTCCCAACCTCTCAAGGTTCATGCGCGTTATCGCGTACATCTTTCGCTTCTACAAGGCAACTCATCGTCATCACAAAAACTCCTTTAATTTCCAAACACTTAATCTACAGCACTTTGAAATTAAGCATGTAAAACACCGTTTAATCTTACACTTTCCTGAATAAACTGTAATATCCTCTGTTAAGTTTTATCCATTCATAGATTCGGAAGGCATAATGAGGGATAATGGTAGACTCAATTTATAATATTATCATATGATGAGGAGCGCTTTCCAAAAATGTTATCCTATTCCTTACGTTTTACACGTTTATATCTTGAGTCGTTGCACATATTTACCATTCACGGCGAAAATTCTATCTTAATGCTCTTAGTGCGTTCAGAATTTTGAATACCCAAACTTAAAAATCTTATAAAAACTGTAATATTTAATTGCAAAATATGTGGTTGTTCAAGAAAAAACAAAAACAGCAGCTTATGGCCTCCCTTTCACCCGAGCGAACGCTCCTTTCACGCACCTTTACCAACACAGGTATTGATTTTGCAGGACCATTCAGTGTAAAATCTTACGTAGGCCGGGGTTGCAAAATTACAAAAGGATATGTTCTAGTCTTTGTCTGTTTTGCTACTAAGACTATAAACCTCGAAGCTACAAGTGAAATATCGAGCATTTTTAGCAGCATTCTCGAGTTTTTTTCTTGAAGTGAATCCACAAAAGCTATATTTTCCGATAACGGAACAGCATTTATAGGAGCTTCTAATATATTGGGAAGAAACCGAGTTGAGGTTTTAAATCAAATAAAGGCAAAACTCATGTCTGAACAGACATTTCAAACAATCGAATGGTATATCAACACCCCTTCGCGCACCTCATATCGGTGGTCTTTGGAAGGCAGGGGTAAGAAGCCGAAAGTCCTATCTCAAAAAAAGAACACACGCACAAACATTTACTTTTGAAGAATTTGCTACAATGCGCACAAGAATTGAAGAATTGACAGAAAATAAATGAGCTTTACAACCACTTCGCTTGTAAGTGGAATGAGGAGTGTTTAAAGGAAGTGCATAAACGTGTGAAGTGAAAATATCCCCAACGAAACTTTCCTGCAGGAGATCTTGTTGTTGTAAGAAATTATAACCTTCCTCCTAACGAATGGCGACTTGGCCGTATCGAAAAGGTTTTTCCCGGCCATGATGCCAAAGCCATAGTGGCACAAATTCGGACGACCTCAGATTTAATAAGTAGACCAATAACTAAACTAGTTTTTCTTCCTTTTCTTAACGATAAATAAAAGTTATAATTTCCTAAATATTTTCAGGAAATGTCTTCAAATCAACCCAGCAATATCGCGGAATTTATTCCATATCGGTATCAATTGCTCGCAGCGCACCTGTCAACTCACATTTAAAACTAATTTTGTTGATGAACCGACGTTTTTCATTACAGCAAAGGCTACCACAGATTTATCGCAACTACTTCGTCCAAAAAATTTACATGAACAAATATCTGACCAATGTAAAAATCTCTGTTTAGCCGACCCAAAGCCGTGTGACACTTGGTGTACTTGGTGCAGATGTCTACTCGGATATTATTGAATCTGTAATTCATCCACCTACCCTTACAATGCCGATGGCTTAGGGTTGGATATTAATTGGAAGAATTCGTTCATAAATTGCATATTTTAATTTTTATTAACCCCCGACTAAAAAAGGGGTGTTATAAGTTTGTAGTGTGTGTCTATGTATCTGTGTGTCTATCCGTGTCAACGTACAGGCCAAACTCTGAACCGATTTTTATTTAATTTTTTCTGTTTGAAACGTGACTTGATCGAGAGGGTTCTTATCTATGTTTGAAGAAAATCGGTGTAGCAGTTTAGAAGATATCACATCTTCTCTAGATATGTTCGAGGGTTTTTAAAATTTTTAATTCTTGTTATTATAATTCATAGTATATTTTTAACATACGGAAAAACCCAGGTTATATCTTTTAAGTGTGCATTTACATTGCACTTATTTTATTCTTATGTTTCAAATAATACATATTATTAATTGTGTCTCACGAATTTGTATCTTATACATATTGTATCTTTATATTTTGTATGATTTGAATTATACTACGAGAATATCATCTCAATCCAATGTAATGCATATTGAAATCAAGAAGTAAAAACAATTCCATTCGATCTTTGTATGTACTGCGTGACCGCAAGGATCTAGAAAATTTGAAATTTAATCTCATTAATTTTTGTCACTGCCCTTAGTAATTATTAAAGCCCTTATGACACTTAATTTTTTTTTCATTGATTTGATATTGAATTTATAGAAAGAAACAATAAATGTTAGAAAGAACAAACTATATAAAACGGAAACAAAATGTTTAAGTGTTGTAAAATTTTCACAATTAAAAACCGCTAGTATAGAGACAAAACAAACTACCAATCGCTATGTTTGACCATAAACCGCTAATAGCGAACACTTTTATTTCATGCTTGAAATGTCAATTTTAAGTTGAAAATTTTTAAATTTGTTTTGACAGATCTTCATTTTTAGGGTTCCGTACACCAAAGGTTAAAAAAGGAACCCTATTGTTTTCGCTAAGCTGTCCGTCACACGGTATTTCCTCAGGAACCGTAAAAGCTACCGACCTGAAATTTGGACAGAGTATGTAGAACCTTGACCGCTACAACAAGAAATACATGAGAATTAAAAATTAAAGGGTGTTCCAAAATAAGCAACAAAAAATGCTAAAATCGCATGTAATATACATATAATTGTATGCACATATGTATATTGACACTTGTAAAATTAGTGTATTTTTGTATAGACTACAACAATTAACACTAAAATTTAAAAAAATTTTAATTTAAGGATGGTCCATCAGTTAATGCAATTTTGAATATATAATTTTGACAACTTGCTATACCTTGGAAACCGTAAGAGGGAAAATCTTGGAATTTTCAAAAACGGTAAAACTAAAAAAATCTTAAAATTATAAAATCGCCAAATAAAAAAAAATCGCCAAAAATTCAAAAAAAAATCGCCAAAACGATAAAAATCGCCAAAATTAAAAAAAAATCTAACACTAAAATAAGTCGCAAAATTCGAAAAAATCGTCTAATGAAAAAAATCGTCAAAATAAAAAAAGCGCTAGAAACCGAAAAAATTGTCACACGCGAAAAAGGCTCCAGTAACAAAATAATCGTTATAATGAAGAAAAATCGCCAAAATGGAAAAAATCGCTAAAATTAAAAAAAAAATCGCCAAATCAAAAATATTGCAATTAGAATCCTGTTATTTATTTTTAACGCCATTTTACGACTGGAGTATTATCCACAAAGCTGGAAGCTTGCGAAGGTCAAAATGATTCCAAAGCCGGGCAAAGACCTTACCAAGGCTGAGTCATACAGGCCAATAAGTCTGCTATCAACAATGTCAAAACTCTTCGAAAAGCTGCTCATGACAAAATTGTCCCCAATTTTAACTGATAGTGGGTGCATCCCAGACCATCAATTTGGTTTTAGAAGTCACCATAGCACCATTGAACAAACTCATAGATTGGTGCAATTTATAAGAAGAACTTTTGAAGAAAAAATGTATTGTTCTGCCCTGTTTATTGACGTTTCTCAGGCCTTTGATAAAGTGTGGCATGAAGGCCTTATTTTAAAATTAAAATCATATTTACCAATAAATTTTCTGAATTTATTACAAAGCTACATAACTACCCGAAAGTTTACGATTGTGGAAGGAGAATTCATGAGTCTGCCCCAATCTATATCATCCGGTGTGCCACAGGGGAGCATACTGGGGCCAGTTTTGTATTTGATTTATACTTGTGATATGCCTGTGAGCAGCAATATCCATACATCTACGTTTGCCGATGATACAGCCTGCCTTAGTATGCACAAAAACCCGCACGAGGCGTCCCGATATCTTCAAGAACATATTACACAGTTAGAAATCTGGTTGAACTTATGGAGAATTAAAGTCAATGAACAAAAGTGTGTCCATACAACGTTTACCCTAAGAAGAGATACTTGTTCCCCCATTCGAATCAACAATCAAAATATTCCTCAGCATTCCCAAGCGAAATACCTTGGTATACACCTTGATCGAAGACTTACATGGAAACATCATATTGACTTTAAGCTAACTCAGATGAAACTTAAGTTATCTCAAATTCATTGGTTGATTGGCAGAAATTCAACACTTAGTCTGGACTGCAAACTTTTAATATACAAGTCGCTTTTGAAGCCAATATGGTGTTACGGTATCCAGTTATGGGGCACTGCTTCAGCTTCCAATGTAGAGAGAATTCAACGAAGACAAAACAAAATTTTAAGGTTAATAACATCTGCTCCATGGTATATTAAGAATTCAAATTTGCATTGTGATTTAAAAATGCCACTAGTGACTGAAGAAATTGCAAGATACGCAGGCAAATACTTAACAAAACTCGAGTCACATCCTAATCCGCTTGCTCGTAATATTTTGAATTTTAATGGTCACATCCGCCTAAAAAAGAGGGACACAAGGGCTCTTATACTCAACACTCTAGATGGGAATGCTTGAAAATACATTTAATTTTCCTTTTTGATTATCACTACTTTGTATTATTTAAATTATCACTAAGTTTTGGCCGACACTGGTCGGGCTAAATAATTATATTTTAGCTTTAAGATTTGATCACTTATTGTTAGTTCATTTTTGAAGATACAATAAATAAATATATGTATTAAAAAAAAAAAAAAAAAAAAAAAAAAAAAATCAAAAATCGCCAAAAAAAACGTGCCAAAACTACAAAACATCGCCTTAATGAATAAAGTCGCCAAAATGAAGAAACGCCAAAAACCGAAATTCGCCAAAAAAAAATCGCCAAAACGAGAAAATAATGTCAAAACATAAAAAATTGCCAAATTGGAAAAAAAATCCAAAAACCGAAAAAATCGCCAAAACAAAAAAAATCGCCAAAATTAAAAAAATCGCCAAAATAGAAAAAAATCGCCAAAATTAAAAAAAAACTTCAAAAACGAAAAAGTTCAAAGCTAGTAAAGTTCGTATTTAATTACATATCTCGTGTCCGTACGGAACCCTTTGTGCGCGGGTCAAAGTCGCACTTTACTGAATTTATTTATCGATAACTTTAATCAAGTTGTTGACATTATTTCATTTTTCTCAATATAACTGAACCCTTTGCACCTGTTGAATTTTCCTATTACAATATGTTTGCTATAAAACTTGACAAATGAAATAAAAATTAAGCGTCATTTGGGCTTAACTCCCATTATTTATCATTATTGAATTCGTCTTAAAACACTTTTGATATCTTATGGTTAATTATTTTTTATAGTATCGTATCGTATTTAATTTTTTTATTTTGGAAAATTTGCACCTTTAAAATATATGATATAGTAACTAAAAAATAACAATAACATTTTCTGGACTCATCCATACAACATTTTTTTGCGTAATAATTGCATTAATCACTTGTAAAATTGATAAATGTAATATAAAAAAAATTCTTTGGATGGCGCTCGGGAAGAAAAATGTTAAGTATTTTTTTATGTAATGCACAATGTCTCTGAAACTAGAAGGGCTAGAAAAGTAATAAACCTTTTTTTGGTAATTAGCGAAAAATAATACATACGGATAAGTTATACTAGGTGAAAAAAAAATATAATCCAAAAAATTTTAAGACTAAACCAAGGTTGGCAAACGGTATCGTAAAAATACCGATACCGATTCAAATACCGCTATAATTAGATACCGGTATCTATACCGATACCGAAACACATTTCGGTTAGAAAATACCGGTATCAGGAATACCGTTTAGGTCTATATCGGTATGTACCGGTATACCGATTCCCACCAAAAATAAAATTTCAAAAATATATTTCAATTACATTTCTTATATAAACACGTTTTTTTCGCCTTTACACATTCTTATGCAACACTGTTTTTTTTTTAATCAACCGGAAAGTGCAATCATATCATAATCATCACCAGTGCGAAATACTAACGAACTTCATGAGCTGCTTAATGCCTTTAGGAACGAAAAACGTATCTCTAGACATATAAATATTCTAAATTGGTCAAAAGAGCAAAGCCCTTACAAAGACAGTTATTTTAAATAATAACTTTTTAAATAAATAACTTATTTATATGAAATCGCGAAAGGTATTGCGGAGATTTAAAGTTTTGAAGAGTGCTTTTTAATGTATGCACATTAAAGATTTTTTCTTTAATTGATATACTACATATGTGCGCTGTCTAAAATATGAGGTTTGCTGCCATAAATGCGGTCTTAATTTTTTAGCTCGATTCGACGCTGCCTTCTGGTGGGGCCTAAAGTACCTGTGGGATTTTTTTTAAATTTTAAATAATTCTGCAGTTTCATTCATTCAGTTTATTTCATAAAAAATCGGACAGCTAGTTTATCCGATTTTTTATGAAATTTTATACAGCATTTGAGGAGGTGTCACAGAGCTCAACTCTGAAATTTAGGCTATATATCCTTAAAAGGGGCGGAGTCACAAAGCACCAAAATGGGTAAACTTTTAGTTAAAGAAAAATTAAAATCGATGCCAAGCTCATGTTTTTGATCAGATAAAAAGAATTTTTGATAGTGGATTTTTTTCTATCCAAAAGCTAAAAAAAAGTGTGCAACATTTATGGGTTTTCGCATACAGTTTAGGAAATATTCGAGAAAATATGTAAAAATTGACATTTTTACCAACCTTTGTCCACTGTTCTGCTAATGGAGAAAGCAAACGTTGTTAGATAGAAAATTAAACTTATTATGAATAAGGGATATAATTTTTAACATTAAACATAACATTTGCCAATAAATATTTTCGGCTGAAAAGTCTTTCTTAGGTAGAAAGTAATAACAAATAGAATTTGCTTTTGAGTTCCCGGCAATTCCAAAAAAAATTGAATTGAAATATTGAAATATTCGTTTTGTCTGAATTTGGCGACTACGAATATATCTAAAAACAGACGAATATTCGAGAATTCGAATATGAATTTTAAATTTTTACTAAGTGCATACAATTCTACATGTACTTCGTATGTAATATAAATAAAACATACACTGTATGTATTTTGTTTAATTAACCAAAATGAGTACTTTATATATGCAAATTTGTAACTGCAGTTTTCTTATTTTACTTTTTTAATAAATAATTTTTAATTAAAATATAAAAACGTATATAGAAACATATAAGTTTAAATACTTTTTATGTTAATGTAAAAATACTCCCTTTTCGAAGAAAAAAAAGATTTTTTGCTATGTCCACTGTCTGAATTATCAAATTTCGCAGTTATATCGGTATAACGGTATTATAAACTCGGTAACGGTATTTACCGGTAATACCGATACCGAAATAAAAAAATACCGATACCGAAACTTAAAAAATAGTTTTACCAACCTTGGACTAAACTAAAAACACGATTCTTAACATCCTCAGAACAGTAATATATTTATTTATTGTAGTTCAGTCAATGGACAAATAATCCTTACAGACTAAGATAACATTCAAAGATAAGGAACTAATACTAAGGTTGCTTATAAAATTTGTATTAAAAAAGAAAAAATTAATCTATCGGAATAAACATATATATAAGCATATATAATATTACTTTGAAAAGTTTACAATTAAATTAAATAATTAAATAGTTTTGAGATCACAGTTATTTCAATAAGCTAAAAAGTAACAATGGATTTTTCTGATTTTTCAGTGCTAAATTCGATAAAAGATTTTGAATCCTTTTGAATATTATAATTTATTTCATTCAATAAAGAGAATGTACGTGATAAGGTGCCATTACGAGAATAATATGTATGATGAAATGGAACATCGAAAAGTTTAGCGAACCTCATATTCCTGGGAGGTACATAAAACCGTATGGCATAAAGCAAATCAGGGCAGCAAAATCAATAGAACCATTAATAACATCATATAGCAGTAAGGCAGATTGAACTTTTCTACGAGACGCAAAAGTACGTAGACCAATAAACAAGCATTTAGATTCATATGGAACGGATGATAAATAAAGTAACGAGCGCGTAGCATATTTGACGAAAATGCGTTGAACTCTCTCTATACGAGCAATACGATTACAGATATGGGGATCCCAAACAACAGCAGCATATTATAATTTAGATATAACAAAAGACGTATATATAGATATACTTCAGAGTGTATGGATCAGCAAACTCACAACAAGTTCTCTTCAGAAAACCCATTATTTTATATGCTTTGACTAGGTTCACACACAGCAACTTTTGTTGCGCAACTCTTGATTTTATGGACGAGGGAGGAAAAGAGAATGGAAAGGGGTGCATAATTGCCCGTGCTCCAGTTTTCTTTTGTTATCTCATCCGTAATTTTAATGGTGAAGCTAAAGAAACCAAAAATTGCCGAAAAAAAATTTTCCTGTGTGAACGTAAAAGCAAGTTCAAAAGAGAATTGAAGTAGAGTTGCGCAACAAAAGTTGTCGTGTGTGAACCTAGACTTTAGGAAGTAAATACTCAACATGAGCATCAAACGACAAGGAGTTATCAAATATAACGCCTAAGTCAAGTTTAAAAGGCTACAACACTGGGGGCAACAGACCTATAGAAGGAAACATGCACACATTTATTAATGTTCAGACTTAAGCAATTTAGGCGACACCACTCACTAAGATTATAGAGCTCAGTTTGCATAATTTGGGCATCATGAATCGAGTCTAATTTTAAGAAAAATTTTAAATCATCAGCATATAATAAATAATTTGATTTCAAGAAACAACTACGGATATCATTAATAAAGAAGTTGAACAATAAAGGACCGAGTATACTACCCTGAGGAACACCCGACATTTGCAGATAAGGCACATAACTATAACCTTCAATATTAACGAAACAAGTTCTATTGGACAAGTAAGACGTAATCCAGGTTAAGAAATTAGAATGGAACCCCATTAACTTCAATTTAGATAATAAGACCGAATGCGATAATTTATCAAAGCTTTTGAAAAGTCAGTATAAATCACCTCAACTTGGGCGCCGTTAACCAAGGCCTCTAAACAGTATTCCTTAACCCGCCAATGGTGACCTACTGGTCTGTGAGACCGGTTGTGTTAATAAATTCGTATAACTTTCTTCTCCGTTATTCTTTTTTGTTGCAATTTCGAGTAGCTACCGCATTGCACGTCCCTCACCATCAGTTCACAACGAAACTGCTTAGTGAGCACAATTTCTGTATTTTTTTTTACTAACCTGGTATGTGAGACCGTGAGTCACCGTATATGTAAGTAAAATAATCAAGGATTAATTTTTTATTATTCGCGTATTTTATATAGTTTATTATAATTTTTTGTTGTTTTATTATATTATGTACATATATATTTGTGTGTTTATATGTGTGTATATGTATGTCTTTCATAATATAAGCTTTTTTACACCATGTCTTACGATCAATGAGACTAAGACTGTCGGAGATTTTGCATATAGATAATGTACCTGGGACATCGGGTCCTTCAAGACTTGGTCGGTGCTATGAGTGTGGCTGGAAAAAAACAGAAGAACCAAGTACTCTAGCCAAAAATGCCAACAATATTTGTGTCTTGAACACGTAGTGCCGTATTGCAGCATTTGTTTACCGGAAGAAATTTAGTTTTTGAGATGTATTTTTTTCTTACTTTTTTTTAGAAGGATACCAATTTTTGTTAATTTTATAAAAGTTCCAATTGTCGAAAGACTAATTAACGTTATTTTCCTTAATGAATATGTGATTTTTTTATTTTTTTCTTAATATTAAAAAATGTATTGCTAAAACATTGTAATTTTTAATGCTCTAATTAAAAACATTGGTGAATTTTAATATTGATATAAAAGAGCTTAAATTAAATAATATTCTTTGTTTTATTGTCAAAGTGCATAAATAAAAAAAAATATGAACTATTAGTAACACGTTTCGAAAAATCTTCAGTTGAAAACCCCGGTGCAAGAGACCGGCGTCAACATTAATCAAAGTCAAATTTGCGTCACCATTGGCGGGTTAAATAGCATCAGATTCGTTACAGTAGACCTTCCAGCATAGAAACCATGCTGGTAAGGCGAAATCCAACTCTTTGGCAGGAAGAACAGTTTCTTATGAATGATGTGCTCAAAAATTTTAGAGACACAAGTTAATTTAGAAATCGGCCTATAACACCTAACGTCGTCTCTCCTTTCGTCCTTAAAAATAGGAGTAACTGTCGCATACTTCCATCTATTAATAAATACACCCTCCTTAAGTGACAAGTTGAAAATAAAAGTCAATGCAGTAATAAAACAGGCCATTAAATCAGATTTGAACGAGATCTTAGCCTGAATGATTGCTTCAGATACATCGTCCTCAGACAAATTAACGGCCTCTTCACAAGAGTTAGAAACAATCCCATCCAGCTGAACCGTCGAAGGAATATCAGACGATTGTTTCTTAGATTTTACCTAAGACCATAATGACTTAGGGTTACTTTTTATCTCCTGTTCCTTAGATAAGAGAAATTGTTTATAAAGAAATTTGTTCAAGAAGTTAAATTCACGGCGATAGTGAAAAAACTTGGCTTCAGACTCAGAATCACCCATATCTAAAAATTTCCTATGAAATTTATTACGCAAATTCTTTAGATTTTTGAGACCCCTAGTGTACCATGGTAGTTTATAAGGCTATAAGTTGGAATATTATTACAGCAGATATCACGCACTTTATGTAAAAATAAATCATAACATTCATTAGTATTTAACTTATCAAACGAATCAGTCCAGTTAATAGCCTCGAACAATGTTATGTTATCAATTTCAATAACCAGAGGTTGGTGATGAATATTAGGTTGAGAAATCCACAGTAAAGGAACATATATTTTGTATTTAAGAAACTGCTAGCTGCACTAAGCCAAAAGAACAAGCAAAAAAAAATTTAGTAATTGTGGAGGTAATCACACCGCTAACTATAGAGGATGCCCTGCATATTCTTTTGTTAAACAGACTATAAGTCAAAACCCTAAATTAGCTGCAACCCAACCATATAACGCGTACTCCGCTTCTTTTGCTCAAGTGAGTCAACCAGTTACTTCACGTGTATCGTATGCCGATGCTGCTAAGGCTAGTTCTAGTCCCTCACAAAATGTTTCACCGCAAAATAATTCAGCGAATGCAAACTCAGGCTTTAACTTTAGTCGTCTTGAAGCTACTATTGAGAATCTGGTGCTAACTATAAACAACTTTACAACAAATATGACTAGCATGATGCAAGAAATGCTGCGAATGCAGAATACACTGCTTCAAGCATTAGTTAACAAACCATGAACATGTTAAAAATATGCTTCTGGAACGCAAACGGCATTCGCCAGCATAAAAATGAACGTGAGCACTTCCTCATGGAAAAAAATATTGATATAATGTTGTTCTCTGAGACTTATTTGACTTCAAAGAGCTTATTTAAAATAAATGGTTACACTCTATATGATTCAAAGGACCCGAGGGGAAGAGCATGCGGTGGGTCAGCAATTCTAATTAAGTCAAGACTCAAACACTATGTCCTTGATAACATTTGTGAAGAACATCTACAAGCAACAAATATTTGTGTTGAAAATTTTGTTACAAATTTCGTGATATCATCAATTTACTACCCTCCCAGATTCGCAATTACTGAGGATCAATTCGAGGAATTCTACAAATCTCTTGGCCCTTGTTTTGTACCAGCTGGGGACTACAATGCAAAACGTACGTTCTGGGGTTCGCGTCTTATTACACATAGAGGTCGGGGATTGTTCAACACAATTTCAGAAATGGGCTTGGACGTCATTTCAGGTGGGGAGCCCACTTACTGGCCTACGGACATACAAAAAATTCCGGATGTTATAGATTTTGGAGTCATGAAAAATATCACTAGGGAATTAATTCATGTTGAAGCTTCTGTAGATCTCTCCTCCGATCACTCTCCCACGATTATTACAATTTGTAGCCCACTAAGAAGTGACTTCCCTGTCCCATATTTAAAGATGATCAACCGTGTTAATTGGCTGGGGTTCAAAAAATACCTCAGTAGCCATTGTACGGAAAATATTAACCTAAGGACACCAGGTGATATTGAATCTAACATTGAAAATCTTAACGAAAATATTAAACAGGCTGCTGAACATGCCACTACTTCCCACCCGCAGACTGGGTTTAATAGAATTTATTCTACAGACATTGCACATCTTTTACGTGAAAAAAGGACAGCTACAAGGGAATGGCAACATCACAGATCACCCCAAAATAAAATTAGATTTAAAGAGTGCACTAGACGACTCCAAGAGCTGCTGGCATATGAAAAAACTGTATGTCTTAAAAATTATCTGGAAAATCTTGATGCCACACCTGCATCTAATTACTCCTTGTGGCGAGCTGCTAGAAAGCTTAAAACACCCGTTGAATATAGACCACCTCTGCGCACTTCTACCGGAGGTTGGGCCAGAAGCGATACTGAAAAAGGTAACATATTTGTTGAGCATTTAAAATCCGTATTTACCCCAAACACATGTACTGGTGTTGTTGATTTACCGAGTGTAGTTGCGCTACCCCCTCTACCCATAAAATTCATAAAATTTACGACGCGTGATGTTTAGAAACTAATTGCTGAACTCAACCCGAAGAAAGCTCCAGGTATTGATGGAATAAGTAACAATATGCTGATAAACTTGCCCCATATTGCAATTAGAATCATATTATTTATTTTTAACGCCATTTTACGACTGGAGTATTATCCACAAAGCTGGAAGCTTGCGAAGGTCAAAATGATTCCAAAGCCGGGCAAAGACCTTACCAAGGCTGAGTCATACAGGCCAATAAGTCTGCTATCAACAATGTCAAAACTCTTCGAAAAGCTGCTCATGACAAAATTGTCCCCAATTTTAACTGATAGTGGGTGCATCCCAGACCATCAATTTGGTTTTGGAAGTCAGCATAGCACCATTGAACAAACTCATAGATTGGTGCAATTTATAAGAAGAACTTTTGAAGAAAAATTGTATTGTTTTGCCCTGTTTATTGACGCTTCTCAGGCCTTTGATAAAGTGTGTCATGAAGGCCTTATTTTAAAATTAAAATCATATTTACCAATAAATTTTCTGAATCTATTAGAAAGCTACATAACTACCCGAAAGTTTACGATTGTGGAAGGAGAATTCATGAGTCTGCCCCAATCTATATCATCCGGTGTGCCACAGGGGAGCATACTGGGGCCAGTTTTGTTTTTGATTTATACTTGTGATATGCCTTTGAGCAGCAATATCCATACATCTACGTTTGCCGATGATACAGCCTGCCTTAGTATGCACAAAAACCCGCACGAGGCTTCCCGATATCTTCAAGAACATATTACACAGTTGAAAATCTGGTTGAACTTATGGAGAATTAAAGGCAATGACCAAAATGTGTCCATACAACGTTTACGCTAAGAAGAAATACTTGTTCCCCCATTCGAATGAACAATCAAAATATTCCTCAACATTCCCAAGTGAAATACCTTGGTATACACCTTGATCGAAGGCTTACATGGTAACATCATATTGACTTTAAGCTAACTCAGATGAAACTTAAGTTATCTCAAATTCATTGGTTGATTGGCAGAAATTCAACACTTAGTCTGGACTGCAAACTTTTAATATACAAGTCGCTTTTGAAGCCAATATGGTGTTACGGTATCCAGTTATGGGGCACTGCTTCAGCTTGCAATGTAGGGAGAAATCAACGAAGACAAAACAAAATTTTAATGTTAATAACATCTGCTCCATGGTACATTAAGAATTCAAATTTGCATCGTGATTTAAAAATGCCACTAGTGACTGAAGAAATTGCAAGATACGCAGGCAAATACTTAACAAAACTCGAGTCACATCCTAATCCGCTTGCTCGTAATATTTTGAATTTTACTGGTGACATCCGCCTAAAAAAGAGGGACACAAGGGCTGTTATACTCAACACTCTAGATGGGAATGCTTGAAAATACATTTAATTTTCCTTTTTGATTATCACTACTTTGTATTATTTAAACTATCACTAAGTTTTGGCCGACACTGAATTATATTTTAGCTTTAAGATTTGATCACTTATTGTTAGTTCATATTTGAAGATACCATAAATAAATATATGTATTAAAAAAAAATTTAAGAAATTCAGATAAAAATATAAGATCTAGAAAACGATTTTACAGATTGGAAAAATTATTAACTTGAGGCAGATTAAGAGAAAATAAACTATCAATAAGATTAATTTCATGACTATGGTTAACGTTGCAAGGCGTTAGTAATGAGCCGTCAGATAACATTGACCAAGAGATATTTTTTAAATTAAAATCGCCAAGTACACAAAGACTGTCATTTACTGTGAAGTTCTCACCTATAGATAATATGTTATAAATATGAGCATCATATAAACAATCAGAGCTATTAGACGGAATATAAGATGCGCATACCAGAAAAGAGCAGCTTACATTAGATATGGATACAATTATTTGATCCACCAAACCATTAAGATCATTAATACAGCACAGAGAGGACTTAAATCGGGTTTTTACTGCAACTAAAACACGTCCACCTAATAAGAGACCAGTGGAGAATGGATCCCTATCTTTACGGTAAACATTCCAAAGAGGGGGTCATAATATTCAGCATTTGAAAAATCGCTATTCAACCAGGTTTCAACTAACACGACAACGTCAAAATCGCATTGCGAGGAATAATCATATACTATCTTAGACTTGGATCGCATTCCAAAGAGATTTTGAAAATATATCTTTAAACCATTACATCCATTAGCTAGTGTTGCTGCAACCGCGGCGTTTGATCTCGAAAATTTACAAAAGGCCGAGCTTTGATGTCAGCTGGCCAAATTTCAGGCTTTAGGATCTTGGTATAAAGTCCATCAGAAATACCAATCTTAAAGTTAACACGTTTCAATGTAGATAAATCAACACCATTTTTAGCCAACTTAAAACAAGCCATGTGGGACTTGCTGATGTTCGCAGTTTTTTCAATATAATTTAAAATTTGATCCTTTGTAACGGTTGGCTTAAATGACGATATGTGAATCCATTTTTTATGAGAAACAACACCCAAATTATTGGATTCATTGGCGCCATAAATCAAAGGGTTTTATTAAAATTACACTTGCTGTTACTGGTACGTGCGGGTGTATGTTTGTTGACAGTGTGTGTAGGTGTGTGTATATTTACACCGGGATTGCGTGACGAATGCGGTGGTGAAGAAGAAACAGACAAAGCAGACTGCTTATTTGCATTAGCTGTTGAAGTATTAGGGCTAGGTGAGATAATTAAATCGACAAGTGCACAAGCACCATGCTCAACATTATTACGGACAGGAACAGGTGGTTTTTGTTGCGAGTTTGATGGAGGTAACTCAGACCCAACAATATTTTCCTGAATCGCAGTAACTAAATCGGAATTATGCATATTAGACGTAGCCAAATTATTTTTTAATACATCCGAAAAAGACGTTTTGTTCACTTTCGCAGTTGACTCTTTAATTGTATCTTTTATTACATTGCAGATTGTTTTGTTGTTTTCTGTAATGCTGTTGCAAATTTCTTTGTTTTTGTTATGGTGTTCATTAAATGCACCACATAAATGATTAATCTCTTTGAGATTTCTATCACAAGATCTTTGCACTTGATCAAGGTTTTGCAGTCTATCGACATATCTTGTTTCAATAGCTTCCAACAACTTTTTTATTTCCATTTCATTACGTTTCAACAATTCCTTAAACTCGCCTTTGTATTGAGCCAAATTAACACAATTTTTTTTTACATTATCTTGCACTTCTGCCATTACCAAATCAACATTATGAATATATTGGAGGCAGTCATCACAAAGAAACCTGATAAAACCAGTAGATTCAAGTATACCACGAGAATATTGATCTACACCAGAGCATTTTTTAGAAGAATGGTAGCCTTTTTTGCAGATTCCCTCACACATTACGCCACTTTCACCACGAGTTGCACTTTTGCATTGATGACATTCTGCCATATTCGCAGTTATTGCACTATTTAAGCTTTTAATTATTTTAATTTATTTAAAAAATATTTATTATTTGATTTTAATTTGGGAGCCGAAAAATGTTGCTTCTTGATCGCACAAGACTTGCCAGATTTGATTTTTGATATGACATATGATTTTGATCCTGATATATTCATTAATATGACTCTATCAGTCGCGTTTGGTTATTCAAAGTATACATACTGTTCTAAGTACTTTTGCGATTAATTTTTTGCTTAATTTTTACAAAAACAAATATATAAAAATAGTTTAAAATATAAGAAGTTTATTATTCGACATATTGTCATAATTATATTTTAATTTGAAATTTATTTGCTTGTGGTTTAGCTTGGTCTATATACGTATTTCATTGGCGCTTAAACCAAATCATCAGTAGACTTCAACCACAAATTTTGAACAGTCAGTTTAAAATATTTTGCTCTTAAAAAGAAATAGTTGAATCAAGTGAAAAAGTTAACGGTTGAGTGTAACAACACAATTATGGTGTCTGAAAGTGATGATGATGATTATTTGCTTAATTGGCAAGTTATAACAAGAATACGCAAAAAGACCAAGAATGAGAGAAATACAGATTACGACATGCGCATGATTTCCCGCTAGATGACGTATATTCCCCTAAGAAAGGGTTGCCAATCCATTCATTCCACAATAATTTTTAGGGCTGTATTTTTATCTTGTATGATTAATATTTTTATATTTACTTACTAGTGTAATTGGAACAGTGTTCCTGTTAATAACAAAATAAATTTTAAAATTTCGATTTTCGTAGAGAAAAAAGCGTTTTGGTAGATTTTTTGAATAATTTTGGTGGAAAAAGAATTTCTTGCACGGCAACCCTACTTTTAAATTTTGTCCAATAGTTTTACTTTGTGCGAGCGTTAAACAATTTAAAGTAAATGTTTTTAAAGGGTTTTCTTATCTTTGTAAACGAAATTGCTTAAAAAAATTTTTGTAAAAGGTATTGTTAATGCCAAAATTATTAATTTAATGAAATTCCTAAGTGCCATTAAAATTATTCAAAAACCGCATATCTATTTTCCTCACAATTCCCAGTTTTGTCTATATAAATAGAAGCTGAAATATACATCTTTGCAGCATATCTTACATCACTATGATGAAATTAATGCCTAACGAAATGTCAAGAACATGCATGAGGGGCAGATACTAATTTCCGCTAAAATGCTTTCCTTCTGGATTTGTCGTTGTCCAGTTGGTTCCTCCGATTAAATACAAATAAATATCCAACCCATTTCCATACTGGTTGTTTTATTTCACGCTGAGGCTTTTGTTTAATTTTCGTTATTTTGAGTCACAAAATAACTTTATAATAGTCTCTGAGCCCAGACTATTATAAAGCTCCATTCCATATACCTGCTCACCAATTTCGTCCAGTTGAGTGACATTCACCCTCATTTTTACAGGTAATTAAAATATATTAAGCAGTCTTTGCTCGTAATGTTTTATAATTAAAATTTATATGTGATCTTCGATAATGAATTATAAGAGAATGACTTAATTAACTTTATTTGGTTTTAATGTTTAACAAGTTGATTTGTGTGGCCTTATAAAGTGTATCAATTACTTCTCTAGTTGACCTGTAAGCCTTAAAAATATAGAAAATAATATAAAATTCAAATGTTTGTTTGTCTTTTTGTCATGAAAAACCCCTTTAAAAAACTTCCTGCAATAAACTGCAATGTAGGTCGTTTTTGTCATTGTAATCTTATTGTGGAAGTTACAAGCGCCTGCAACCTTAAAAATATAAGTAGAAAATAATTGTAACATTCCAATGTTTTCTTTTGTTTTCTTATTGCATGTAAACAGATTTTTAAAGGGTTTTTCCCACTTTAAAAAACTACCTGTAATAAAAAGCAATGTAGGAAATCTATTTCTGAACATACCCTAAATAAAACAGTTTTGGTTTTTCCAAATTATTTGTTAAAAAAATAAATTTAAGCACCCTCAGAAATTTTTTTGGGTAATTGTAAAATATTGCATTTTTTTAAGGTAAATAGTCAGTATTCATGGTTTGATATGAAAATAATTTTTTAAGTAATATCAGTCGTATTGTGCCTTTCAAAGTGAATTGGTGAATTTTAATTGAAAAATAAAAATAATAATAAATAAAACAAACCGTTAATCTAAAAAGTGAAAAAATCTAAATCTTAGTACATAATTGTATACACAAATAAATAATTTTGCCCGAAACTTTGTTAAGTCTAATGTGAGACTTGGCAACCCCGCAATTCAAAATTAATTTTGATTGGTCGAAACAAATATATATTACATTTCGATAAAAATCTGGATTTTTTAATTAAATTTAGTTTTATTTTATAAAAATAAGAAAAAGTGCACGAAATCTTCGCCAAAAAAATCGAAGCAAAAGCAAAAAAAAAACATGAAGTGTGCAGTGGGCAAATGCAGGCAAAATGGTAGTCAAAAATCATGTGAGCAAATGTGTGAAAAATTAATTTTGTGCATATTTTTAATTAATTTAAATTTAGCTGTATCTTTTTATAGTTTTCCAAAGAACGATAAAGGGCTAAAAAGACTTTGGATAAAGTTTTGCAATCGGCGGGATACATTAAAGACCCACAGGGAGAGAATTTGTTCTCTACATTTTAAACAGGACGATTTTGAAAGAAATTTAAAATTTGAAATGGGTAAGTTACAATTATGTTTTTTTATTTGTTCAGTATTTTAATTAATAATTACGCATAGGATTCAGCAATCGAGCAAACTCTGAAGTTGAAAGAGAGAGCAGTACCGACTATAGAAGCGGGTGAAACGGAAGAGGAGACAAAAACATTCGTAGAGGAAACAAAAACAATCGTGAAGGAAACAACAAAATTCCCTGAGGAACGAACAATGGTGAAGACTAGCACTAACGAAGACAGTTTACAGATCTACATAAATAATTTTGAAGACAAAATGTATGTATCTACACTTTTATATATACTTTTAAATGTTTGACAAAAACTTTTACATATATGATCGTTTCTAGGGATGCATTGCGTAAGGAAAATGATATGCTAAAAATGCAAAAAAACCGAGCTGAGATCACTACTAAAAATTTGTCTCAAGAAGTTCAGAAGTTAAAGTTTACAAACGCAAATCTGCAGAAGTCACTGAGACGTCTTTTCACTGACGGCCAAATAAAAAAACTTAAAAACGGTGACAAAAGACAAAACTTTACTGAAGAAGATATTGCACAGTCAATTACGCTATATTCCACAAGTGCCAAGCCTTACAGGTTGCTGAAGAGAAAAAAATTTCCGCTTCCCTCCGTAAGAAAATTGCAGAGGTGGTCACAGAAATTAGATGTGTCGACAGGTATTTTGGATCCTGTTGTAAAAATATTGTCTGCGGCTAATCAAATGTCTATAACTATGATTGCCAAATGACAAAAATTATATTATTTGATATAGTGAAGACAATGCGGCAGTGTGGCTTTGAAATTGTTGCAATTGTTTGTGATTTGGGCGGTGGGAACCGCAAACTTTTTAATTAGCTTGAAGTTGATTTTAATAAGCCCTGGTGAGTGGTATATGTAGTAAGTATGTATTGTGTGGTAATTAAAGTAATTTTAAATTTACAGGTTTTTGTACGACGCACACTGGCTGAAAATCGTTTTTCATTGGCCAAAATTCTGTAACTTTTGAACTGATCAAAATATTGAAGTAATTTTTATTTTAGTGGATAGATATTTAGTTCAGTTTGACTCAGTTTTAATTACATTAAAATTGATTGAGGACTTTTTAAGGAATTCTAGCTCAAAGTTGAACTTTTGAATTTTTTTAACTTTTAGAGTGAAATATGGGTTTATTATTTTTTTATTTATTAAAAAATTTAATATATGGAAATTAGTTATGGAGTTTATTTAATGTTACACTCAAAAAAAATTTTACACTAAAAAAAAATAGTAAAATCAACGATTTTGCTATTATTACAGAAAAATTAAAAATTTTTTGCTGTCTAATTTGCAATTTTGTTTATACTCAAAGAATAGTTACACTTAAAAAAAAAACTTTAATAATATTATCTAAAAATATTGCTATTACTACAGAAAAATTTATTATTTTTTGCTGTCAAATTTGATCATTTTAAAAAACATATTAAAAATAAAAACTGCAATAAATTTTAATAGCATTTGTAACAATGGTAGGTTCTGTTTATTATTATTTTTTACTAATAGTATGCTTTTCGTACCTTAAATAACAATGAAAGGCAATTATGATTATTATTCATTTGACTCAAATATTGATTGTAAATATTCCATATTTTGTTCTGTGCTATTTCTGTTTTTTAGTAGTTTTTTGGCTTCTTCATCTAAATCCCGATGTTCCACTTTCCATTGTATTCGAATACTGGAGATGAACGGATCTGACGTTGCCAATAATATATTAAATAGATCTTCATTTGTTGAATTTCGTGAAATTTTTCTAGTATTGTGCTCTCTATAAAATCTGTAATCTTTGTTTCTTTTTTCCTGAGCCTCCTCTGATAGATCTCCAAGTGGCACCAAATGATATTTAATGATATCTTCTCCATGATAAAGGATTTTATGAACTGTTGCAGACATATTTCTCCATGGGTAGTTGGTTGTATATATTTTTGCAGTTTCCTTAGCATAATCTCCAAATTTTCTAGAGTCAATTTCTTCATTGCACGCAAGTACTTCTAGGATTATTTTAAACCTGAAAATAAAGTTTAAATCCACTCCTGTTATTTCAGATGCTGTTTCTGGATCTGAAAAGAATCTTCTTGCGGTATTGCCATCATTTGTATTGCCTGACCCTTGTTTTGGCTGATCTATAATCAATCCTAATTTGCGATATTCATCTAGAACATGTTTCTTTTTTGAACTTCTTAACTCTTTGTTGGTTTCGTTGTTTCTTATTGATCCTGAAGACCCGAAATCCAAATCATAACTGATTTTTAGTATGTGTTCCATAAGTCGTATTCTTGCATGTAGTGGTGATAATCCAAATTCATATGCATCGGTATTATCTAATGATTTTGTCGGGACTTGGTTTAATTGGGTTGATGTTGCTTGGCATATAATGCAGCTGGATGCAGCCTTCGTGTTAGTCAAAGCCTGACCTACTTTTCCATCTATCATTGTCAGCACTAATTGGTAGCTTACTTCAGTTTGCTGCCCATCTAACTGTAATTGTAATGGCTGTAGTGTTGCAATTTGGGCCTTGATATCACTAACTTCTTTGTTAATGGCATCATGAGTTTCTTTTTTGAATTCAAATTTAATTGGCCTGCAGTATTTCGTAGAAGATGGTGTCTCATTTTTCCAAATATCCATTGGTTGTGTTGTACTAGTCGAAGGCTCTGAATCTTCCAAAATCTTTTTCAATCACAATGGTACAAATGATACCATGAACATATCTGAGTCCGAAATATTTTCACATACAGCTTGTTTGTATTGTTTTTGTCCCGAGGAACCATCACATCCCCATTTACAAAAAAGAATTAACTTTGTGTTTCCATATTTCTTTAACTCATTTCCTGTTATTGATTGTAGCAAGCGTTCGGCTGTGTGATCAAGTAGAGATTGTAGTTGTACCTCTGCCGAAATTGGTGTGATTGTAATAGTGTCCTTTGATGGCAAACAGTCTATTTTAGCAGCGGTTATGTAATGATATGCTGGATACATATTTGACCCTTTTTCAATCGCACGCAGTCTGAGCTTAATATATTGCTGTTTTGTTAATTTCAAATCCAGAAATAATGCTAATGCCTCCTCATTTGTGTACTGTATTGCATCACTCGGAGTTGGTATACTTTTAAGAATCCGTTTTGTTCTCACTGGACTAGCTTTAACAACTTTTTCAATGATATCCGCTTTTGATAATTGGTTCTGTGATCGTAATTGATGTAGGAAAGATTCTTTTATATTTGTACAACCAATTGCATCGTTAAAATCTTTAAGTTTCCGCCTCTTAGATCTATCACTGCAGTTGCCCATTAATGATTTGCGTGGTCTTCCAGCCTTATCTTGCTTTGTTGTTTCTGCAGCGACGGTAAGTTGGCCTTCTTACCAGTTTGCACTTTTTATATAAAAGTTTTGTTTACTGTAGCTAACTTCTTTGTAGCGTTTTTTAGTGCTTTGACGAAATTAGATAATTGCTCTTGCATTTCGGTGCTACACGAATTTAAGTTTAATTTTATTTTAACGTAACTAAGAACATCTTCCTGGTTTTTGTTTCTAAAATACTCTTCGGCCAGTTCTTTATAACTGAAGCTCTCCATATTTATCTGAATATTTTTATTTGTTATATTTTATCCGTACAATTAAAGGATTAACTTATTACTGAGTAATCCCTTATGGAATCCGTAGTTTTATACATTTTTAGATACATGTTATTCACACATTGATCTTCAATTTCATAGCAGGTAATGCTTAAATTGAACAAAACTGCACATGTTATTCAGACCTTAATATCAGGTAAAACTGATTAGTATCTCGCCAATATGGGGTTTTTTTTTATCTTTAGTGGTTTAATGTCGCCATTATTGTTATAAAAATGTTTATGACTTTGGTTGACCCTAACATTTGATAATAGGTAAATTCAGAAAGAGATCATATGTTTACTGTAGAACCTATTGTGATAATTTTATGACTTATTTTTTGCTGATCAAAACAAAGCCATTAAACCCTTTCGCAGGTATTATATTTAATTTTCTTCGTTTTACGTAGTCTAAAGTAAAAAAAAAACAAACTTTTAGGCAAAAAAGTGAAAATTTAAGACACTATTGTATACGAGTACTTATAGGGCTGTTTAAATTAATTTGAATTTTTTTAGAGTAATTTCATTAAAATGAAAAAAGTGTTCTACCCACGGGTCGTCACGGGTGCAAAAGTATATATAGCGTTAAAGAGGACACTTTCACCTTTCTCCTGGTGGTATACGTTTCTTGTTCCCTTTTGTTCCCTAGAAGTTCTATTCCACTAAAATTTAAATTTGAGAAAAATATAGTAGTTTCATAAATATTTCATAACGCCCGTAATATTAAGCGCTAGAGCTGTGACCACTTACAACAACTAAAGACTATAGTCCTACCAACATTATAAAAAAGACCGCAGGCCGTTATCGATGATAGCTTGCGAGTAGTAACCATTTATTTAAAAAAAAAAAAAAGAAAAACACCTTTTTCTGAAATTAAAAAAACGGTTGAGTTTGACAGCATGCCACGCCCACAATTATCAATAGTTTAACCTAAGTTTTTGGCTACCTTAATCTGGATATATTAGCTACAAAAATTTTAAAAATCGGTGACAAAAAAAATTAGACTTTTGGCCAATGAAAAACGATTTTCAGCCACTGTGCGACGACACAAAAATATTCGTGTTTAGTGATGTTCCACATATGATTAAACTGTTAAGAAACCATTTTATTGACGACGGGTTTATCATTAACGGCAAAGAAGTTAAGAAGGATATTATTTTAAATCTTTTATCTCTTCAATCTAGTGACTTAAAAATCACAAACAAAATATCAGTACATTATCTAAGCGTTGCTGGAGCTGAAAGACAGAAAGTTAAACTGGCTACGAAGCTGTTCTCACATACAGTTGCTCAATCAATTACACGAGCAGCCAGCTTAGGATTTTTGAGTGAATGCAGTCAGTTCTTCAAATTGGTAATGAGATGTTTTATTTTAAAATATAATAAAATCATTATAAATTTTTTACTAGACGAATGACTGGTTTGATATAATGAATTCAAGGGTACCAAGACAGGACGCAAGAGAGTGATTACACGCATACGGCTTGTCACTTGGAATACAATATGAGACGTTAAATAATATGTCGCAAATGATGTTAGATATTCGTGCGATTGGCAAAAATACGCTCTTACCATTTCAAAAAGGTACACATACATTTAATTTAAACTTTAAAAAATTTATCTATTGTAAAACATTTATTTCACAGGCATTATTCAATCAAATAACGCATTGAATATGCTCCACGATGAACTAAAGAATCGTTATAATATAGACTACGTCTTAACATATCGCCTAAATCAGAATGTTCTTGAGACTTTTTTTGGGATAATAAGATCTAAGGAAGGTCTTCATGACCATCCCGATCGTCAACAATTTAAATATAGACTTCGGTCATATATTTTGGGGTACAACGAAGGCATCTTGGGCAGTAATGCAAATGTAGAGATAGACAATACTCCCGATTTGGAGGACGTACATTATTCATTAACAGGTAAATTTAAACTAACAATTTAAAATCATACAGTTTTTAAAGTTTCGTTTGATTTCTTATACTTAAAAGTGTTAATCCCAGCATAGAGCAAAACGATATGCCAAAAGAAAATTATGAGGAGGAGGTGGAAAACCTGAATTATGATGGTTTGGAGAATTTGGCCGGCTATATTTGCAACAAATTAAAAATTAAGATCCCAGTCTCGTTGCTAAGCCTGTAGAGGACTCGACATACTCATGGGTTAGACATTTAAATGAAGGTGGGTTAAGTATTCCATCAAACACTTTAATGGAAACGTTAAAATCTTGTGATGAAATTTTTGTAAAACTAAATGGGGATAAGTTACTTGCTACAAAGGGATATTTAGAAAAGCACTTGGCGGAAGCAAGGAATATAAAAGCAAGTCAAGAAGTAAAAAGACTTTTTTTTAGATGCAGAATGTATTTTAGAGTACGGTCTCTTAATGCAGAAATGTCTCAAAATATAAATAAGTGTAAAAGAAAATTAAATAAAACAACGTAATATAAATTAAAAAAAAAATTTCATTTCATTTTTTTAACAAAAATAATAATTTGCCCCACTGTTATGTTGACATATTTTTTGAGAGTCGTGACGTCATTTCACCTACCTGCGCAGAAGAATAAAATTTTGTGTGCCTGATGTCGTAATCTGTTTTTCTATCATTCTTGCAAAAAGACTAAAGCAATAAATAACACTGCAAAAAAAAAACAAATTGATGACGGCCGGAGTTGTTCGAACAATAATAAATTTGCTGCTCTGGACAATGATAATGATGTTACAGATCAGAGAAACAAGCCGCCTTAAAAAGTCGGCGGCGGCGGCTTGGGATAAAAAAGTCGGCGACGGCTCATTAGCCGGCTGACATTTTTAGCCGATGGTTTTGATTTGCACGCTGAACCAAAAAAGTATCTAAAAACAATAATTTTGCGTTTTCGTTTTAAAAATGCTGCATTTTTAAAAATCAGTTTTAAAATAAGAATTTTTTTTATTAAAGTAAATTTTTAAAAGATTTAATTTCAAAAGGAACCATCGGTAATTTTAAATTTCTTCATTATTAATTAATAAGATTTAATTTTTAATTTAAAAACTCTCCATTATTAATTATTAATGCAACAAGTTTAGAATGTCCTTTTTTTTAAATTAAGAAAAAATTAGAAAAAATTAAAAAAAGAAATGTCGACGGCCTTAGTTTCCGAGTTATGTGCTTTTGAAGTTCTAATATAAAATTGTGATTGTACGGTATATTTTCCAATGAACATGATCAATATTGGTATCATTGTAAGGGTCGTTCTTATATGTGAATACTTTCAAATATAAAAAGATAAAAAAACTATATATCTTTGAGTCATTTTGATGAATGCTGGAACTATTTCTAGAACAAAAAGGCGGTTATATTTAAGACAACCTAGTGGTTGCCACCCCCACAAATAAATAAGCAACCCTGTTCAAGTTATAGAACAATTTGTCAAAAAAATAAAAAGCATTGTCAAATATTTCTACTAATATACATTGCAAGGCATATCAAACAGATGCTCTTACCACCACAAAAAGCAATTAGCCGGCAGAAATTTTCAGTCGACGCTAGTCGCATGCATCGGCGGCTAATTTTGAGCCGACGCTAGCCGCATGCATCGGCGGCGGCTTGAAATTACATTAAAAGTCGGCGGCGGCTCTTCAGCCGGCTGTGAGCCGATCGGCTTGTTTCTCTGTTACAGATACTGATAATAATTCTGATGATAACAATAATGATTCTGGTGATAATGAAGCTGATAATTCTGCAGTTAAACCTCCACGTATTTTTATTAATAATGTTAATAATGTAACTAAAATGATTAAATGTATAAGTAATGTGATTAGTTCTTCTGGATTTAATTATAAAGCTTTACATGATGGTCAGGTCAAACTTAATATAAAAACAGTGAATTCATTTAGAAAGTTAGTTGAGTATTTTGATACCAACAACTTTAGTTATCATACCTACCAACTCAAAAATGAGCGATCTTATAGATTTGTAATTAAAGGCCTTAATTTCTCTTCCAAAATAGAGGATATAAAAGCTGATCTCACATGCAAAGGCCACCTAGTGAGAGATGTAGTAAATGTTAAAAGTAAATACACTAAACTGCCTTTACCACTGTTCTATGTAGATATTGACCCCGACCCAAGTAATAAAAAGGTTTTTGATATTCGTGAAATTAATCACTGTATGGTACAAATTCAAGAAGAACGAATGATATAGTGCAATGTCACCGATGCCAAGAATTTGGTCATACGAAAACATATTGCAGCAAACCCTTTGTATGCGTTAGATGTGGACTTGGACATCCAACACCAAATTGCCCAAATGATGTTGAAACCTCTCGTAAATGTGTACATTGTTTAAAACCACATGCTGCTAGTTACAGAGGATGTGATATATACCAAAATATATTAAAGAAGAAACTTGATGAAAAACGAGCCATCACAAATCATTAAAAACAATTTTTTTCCAACCAAAATGACATTCCTTCAGTTAACTTCAACTCTAACCAAAATCAAAAAAATTTCGCAGGAAAATCCTACGCGAATATAACAAGTGAAAGTGTCAACAACAGCATCATGAAAAACATTGAAAAATTATTAAATAAACAAATAGCACTAACAAATACACTCATGAATATGATGTCACTCCTTATTATTAAACTATGCAAGTAAACCTAAGATTGGCAGTACGGAATGCAAATGGACTTGCGAGTAAACTAAACGAAATTGATTATTTTACGAACGAAACCCATATTGATATATTTCTTATTTCTGAAACCAACCTTACGTCAAAATCTCATATAAAAAAATAAGGTTATGATTTTGTTTATACAAATCACCCAGATGGAAAAGCCCATGCTGGTGCTGAGTTATTTATAAAATCTTCTATTCATTATAGGCATTACAAGACGCTGGTGTAAAAGTAACCTGTAACAATAGACCTGTCAGTATTCACTCCATATATTTTCCTCCTAGACACACAGTTCAATGCGAACAATACGAAAACTTCTATAAATCTTTGGGACCCCGTTTTATTGTTGCTGGTGATTATAATGCAAAACACCCATGGTGGGGCTCCAGGCTCTCTAACCCCAAAGGTAAACTACTATACAAATGTATTTCGAAAAACAATTATCATACACTTGCTGGAGGAAACCCAACATATTGGCCCACTGATGTAGCAAAGAAACCAGATCTTGATTTTGCCATGTATTCTGGAATTTCTAGGCATTTGCTTGATATTTTAGATGACGATAGCTTAAGCTCCGATCATACACCGGTTATAATTAATTTTAATGCTAATGTGAAAATATCATCTAACAATGGGAAAATAATCCAAAGGGATACTAACTTGGGCTTCTTTAAAGAATTTGTTGGAAATAATTTAAATTTAAATACCGTAATAAATACAGCGGAAGATCTAGATGACACCATAGAATCTTTTAATTTATTAATACATGAAGTCGCGTCCTTATTTACCCCACCATTATCCATTCGTACTCAGGATTTAGGTTGAAAACTGCATGCATCCGCTGCTGCTCGAGACATGATCAGACAATCTAGACGTCTGATAAGAGTGTGGCACCGAACTAGAAACCACCAAATGAAGAATTCATATCTAAAAAAACTAAAACCTCAAAACAAAAATAAAGATCATGAACTGTACAATGCTACTAAATTTCTCAAGCGACCTGCAAAAAGATATGTTCCTATTAAAAATGCTAATGATGTTTGGCTCAGAACTGACAGAGAAAAATCTAATGCATTTGCTGTACATCTAGAATCAATTTTTAAGCCTCAACAAACGATGTTGATAATTTCTTAGACATAGCTTGTCAAATGGTGTTTCATTAGGTGTTATAAAGCATATAACACCTAATGAAACAAAAATGGAGATATGTGCCCTTAATACAAAGAAATCTACGGGATATGACAAAATAGATGCGGTTGCAATATTTACTTATGTTGAAACATATGAACATGTATGCACAAAAATAAAGTGAAATTAAATCTATTATTTACTTAAAATTAGCGCACGTATTTTCGTGTGGAATCTGGCCGTAATATGATGCTTGTTTAAAATACAAATTCACGACCGCGAGTGTTTTGGTGCAGTAGGTATGTGTGGCTGTTCAGCTGCCAACAATAAAAAACTCTTTCTTAAATTTTGCCGTCGATTCACATTTGTAATTGGCCTTGAATAGTTGTCACTAGAACGACTTCAAGGTTAGTGAAATATTAGAATCTTTTAATTGTACGTGCAGACGTTCAAAGTAATGCAGACATTAAATTAGGTACTGCTACAGCGTAAGTCGTATGGTACTGTTTTGCGGAGAGCACTTTTAAGCGATTAAGTCGATTTTTAAAAATGTATTTCTGTTACAGGTAAATTGGGAAATTCTTCGTTAACCTTTATTTTTAAGCAAACATTGCCCTACACACTATAAGTAGTACGTTTGAGTTAAAATATACCAAATTATAACCTCAATTAAGCTATTATTCCAAATGATATTTGAAGTCTAAAAAAGATAAGTCGCAAGTCATAGCGCTATAACTTCCTGAAAAATCACACAAATTATTTGAGATTTTGAGCGGTGGTACTTTCATATGCAGATTACGGAAGTGCCATTAACTCAAAATCTTATCTCGACTTAAGCGCTTTTTCCATTTTGTCACAGAAATACTTATGAACATTTTTAAATACCAATTGCAAAAAATCTTTTCAAACTAAAAGTTTAATTAATTCTCTTTTGGAAACGTAAGCGTGGCTACCACTTCTATGGTGGGCTTTATATTGGGCCTAGGAGACCGACATTTGCAAAATATATTCATTGGCGAAAAAACAGCTGAACATATTGATTTTGGTAAGTACATTTAGCTTTTACGAAATGATTTATACATTTGTAGTGTGTGTCTTTGTATCTGTAAGGATGTACGACGAGCCCACGTACATACCAAAGGGCTTGGCCGATTTGAATTTAGTTTTTATGTGGCTTTAGCCGTTTAAAAGATATCACATCTTCTCTAAATATATTGGGGTTTTTTTAAATTTTTCATTTTTGTTATATACATTGTCAATATAATTGATTTTATTAAATTTTCCAATAAAGCTATTGCCTTCGAACAGGGTAAAATAGTGCCCACGCCAGAAACTGTGCCTTTTCGTTTAACTAGTGAAATTCTTGCGCCAATGGGCATCTGTGGTGCCAACGGAGTTCTAAGAAGTCTTGTGAAACCACATTACAGATATTACAACGGCATCAAGATGTTATCACTACCATTTTAGAAGTTTAACTATACAATCCATTGTATATTTGGAAAGTTATACCACAAGTGGACGATGAAAACCAAAATATTAACAACTTAAGTGATTAAATTATAATACTTATTTCATATGAAGGGAAAAACTATATGGCACAGCGTGCTTTGGTGGTCATACAAGATAAACTTGAAGGTAAGCAAAGAGCCAGTTTTGGCACATCAAGTGTTTCAGTACAGATAGAACGCTTGATCAATGCAGCTATGAGTAATCGCAACTTAGCCATGTTGTTTCCGGGCTGGGATCCCTATTTATAAATGTATTACTTGCCTCTCCGTGCTTGTTCTCAGTGTACTTTTTTATTTTAGTTTTTTAATAAAAACAAATATATTAAATTTTATACATTAAATTTGGAGAACTCTCAAAAACGTGGTTAAGTATACATATTTAAGTTATCATATTCTAGTGAATACACATATTAACATGTCGTATTCTACACTTACCCGGTGGGAATTTGAGTTAACTTAGATTTATTGAATTATCAGCCAAAAATTAGTCAGAGGTGGTTAAAATCAGCACTCATTCTGCATGTTAAAAGTGATCAGATTTAACATTGAGTGGCCTCAGGACGAGTGCATCAGTTTTGAACTTACCATGAGTTAACTCATTATGAGTTAGCTTGTGATAAATAAAAAAAAACAAGAAGAAAGTGTATTACATATGTATTTAGTTAATTATGATTTAGCTCATTATTTATTAAAATTTTTTAGTCAGTTTAAATTTTAAACAATTTTAAATTATTTTTTAAGAAACGCGAACGGGTATCGAACCGTGATCACTTTGTTTGTGAGCCATCATACTTAACACTTTGCCATCGCGCAATATAAAATACAAACGGCAGAGAGTTATTATAAACATGAATTTTATGCTGACATCTTTTCTCTGAACTTTAGTTGTACAAAAAACCCTCACTAATCTTTGCATCAGTTTTGAGTTAGCTTAAAGTTAGTTCAATACTTATCGGGAAGAAGACAGTTGTGCAAAAAACCACTGACTCACATCTGTTACATTTATGAATTAGTCCAGAAACTAGTTGTAAATAAGTTATCAAAACGTCACCCATATTTTGAGCTAGGTCATTAAAATCCGACTGCGTAGTAACAAAGCCAACCACTAGACACAACCATAACAACACAAAATCTACATTGAATACTTTTCAATGCACTACTTAATTTTAGCTGATTAATTAAAATATAAATATGAAATCATTTGACAATAAAAATAACAAATAAGAAAAAAAAATTGACACAATCGTCCGTATTCTAGAATCTAAATGTAAATAATTTTATTAATATTCAAAGAAAATTTATCTAAACGTCATAAAAAATGCATTAAAATACAGCCACTCACATACTTACATATGTATGTATGTATATATGCATAATTAAATAATACATGAAATTAAAAACCCAAACGAAATCCCTTTAACTAAGCTAATTCAATTTGTTGAACTCTTTTCCTTTAATGGCTTTCATACAATAACAAATAAGAGAAAACAGTTTTAGATCAAGAGAAATGCTACAAACACACACAATCTCATGTTTTGTTTCTTGTTTACTTGTAAGCTAATAAATGCGTGTGTAATATGTGTGCATGTAGTGGTAGCAACTTTAAACGCGTATAGCTCCCAAAATACTAAACCGATTTCAAAAAAATATAGATTCTGCACATCTGTGCAAAAAAACCTTTAAAACCATATAAATCTTTTTTAAATCAGTGCAGTAGTATCAGCTTAAAAGGGATTACAAAAAACATGTTTGCATATTAATTATACAGATCAAAAATAAGAAAAAAATTGTACTTTATTAAAATTAAAATGTTGCTTTTATTTTATTTTGCTGATTAATTTAATTAAACTGTAAAATTAGGCCAAGTAAAATTTTTAATAATAAGCATAAAATCTGTATAAAATTAAGAAATAAGTTAATAAAGAGTTAGAGTTATTCAATACAACAGCAAGCCGCCACTATTTGCTCAAACCCGTTGTATACATATGCCTTTATGTATTTATAAAAATATTCTAAAGAATTGATTATAGAAAATGGTTAAAGCGATAACTTGAAAATTTAAATAAATTATAGTTTTTTTATTTTTTTAATACATGTATTTATTTAAGTATTCAAATCTTAAATATAATTATTAGGCCCGACCACTGTCGGACATAAACTTAGTGATAGTTATAAATAATACATAAGTAGTGATAATCAAAAAAGGAAAATAAGTAATTTCCAGCAATGCCATCTGGAGTGTTGAGTATAAAAGCCCTTGTGTCCCTGTTTTTTAGGCGGATGTAACCAGTAAAGTTCAAAATATTACAAGCAAGCGGATGAGGATGTGACTCAAGTTTTGAAATATTTGCCTGCTTATTTTGCAATTTCTTTAATCACTAGTGGCCAATTCAAATCACGATGTATATTTGAGTTTTTGATGTACCATGGACAGATGTTATCAAAGATAAAATTTTGCTTTGCCTTCGTTGGGTTCTCTCGACCTTTGAAGCTGAAGCAGTGTCCCATAGTTGATTCCATAGCACCATATTGGCTTCAAAAGCGACTTGTATAGCAAAAACTTACAATCTAGACTGAATGTTGAATTTCTACAATCAGCCAATGTATCTGACTTAATTTCAGTTTTATTTGTGCTAGCTTTGAGTCAGCATGAGGTGTCCATGTAAGCCGCCAATCTAGGTGTATTCCAAAGTATCTTACGTGTGAATGTTGAAGAACAACTTGATTGTTGATTCGAATTGGGGAACAAGTGTCTATTCGCAAGGTAAATGTTACCTGAACAAACTTCTGCTCGTTTACTTTAATTCTCCATAACTTTTACCATAGGTTCAGTTGGGTAATATGTTCCTGAAGATATCGGGATGCCTCGTGAGGTTTTTGTTGCATGCTAAAGAAGGCTGTATCATCGGCAAATGTAGATGTAAGAATTTTAGTGCTAACGGGAATATCACAAGTATATACTAAAAAGAAAACTGGACCCAGTATACTCCCCTGTGGCACACCGGCAGAGATAGATTCGGGCACACTCACGAAGTCTCCTTCCACAAGAATGAACTACCGGGATAGAATATAATTTACCAAAAGCTTTAGAAAATTTATTGGTATATGTGTCTTCAATTTTAAAACTAGGCCTTCATGCCATACCTTATCAAATGCCTGAGAAACATCAATAAAGAGAAAAGAACAATACTTTTCTTCAAATGTTCTTCTTATAACAATGCGCTTGCTCAATGGTGCTATGCTGACTTCTCAAATCAAATTGGTGGTCCGGGATGCACCCACTATCAGTTAAAATTGGGAAGAATTTTGTCATGAGCAGCTTTTCGAAAAGCTTTGATATTGTTGATAGTAAACTTATTGGACTGTATGAGTCAGCTTTAGTAGGATCTTTGCCCGGCCTTGGAATCATTTTGATCTTCGCAAGCTTCCAGCTGTGTGGATAATACTATAGTCGTAATATGGCATTAAAAATAAGTAGTTGCAGTGCGAGGCAGATTCATCAGCATCTTGTTACTAATTCCATCAATACCTGGAGCTTTCTTCGGGTTGAGCTTTGCAATTAGTTTATATACATCACGCATCTTAAACTTTAAGGCTCGAGGAGGTAGAGCAACTACACTCCGCAAATCAGCAACACAAGGACATGTATTTGGGGTAAATACGGATTTTAAATGCTCAGAAAATATTTTACCTTTTGCAGTATCGCTTTCTGCCCAATCACCGGTCGAAGTGCGCAGACGTGGTTTAAACTCAACGGGTCTTTTAAGATTTTTAGTAGCGCGCCAGAAGGAGTAATTAGATGCTGGTGTGACATCGCGACTTTCATTACAATTTCTAAGAGATGCAGTTTTCTCAGATGCAAGCAACTCTAGGAGTCCTTTCGTGCGCTCTTTAAGTCTTATTTTGTGTTGAGGTGATCTGTGCTGTTGCCATTCTCTTCTGGCTCTTAATTTTTGACAAACGCGACGTTCAATATCCGTTGAATAAATTTTATTAAACCCTGTATGCGAATGGGAAGTGGTAGCATGTTCAGCAGATTGTTTAATATTCTCAGTAAGGTTGGAAATGTTAGATTCAATATCATCAGGTGCTTTTAGCTGACTGTTTTCAACGCAGTGACTACTAAGTTATTATTTGAATCCCGGCCAATTAACACGCTTTATCATCGTCACATATGTGTGAAATAAAGCGCTTCTCACTGTGCTACAGATTGTAACGATCGCGGGAGAGTGATCGGACGAGAGATCTAGAGAAGCTTCAACTTGAACTAAATCCCTAGAGATATTTTTCATGACGCCAAAATCTATGAAATCCGGAATTTGAACAACGCTCGACCTCTGGTTTTAATAAGACGCGAACCGCAGAACGTATGTTTTACATTGTAGTCGTCAGCTGCTACAAAACAAGGTCCAAGGGATGTTTAGAAATTCTCATATTGATCATCAGTGATTAAAAATCTGGGAGGGGAGTAAATTGATGATATCACGAAATTTGTACAAAAATGTTCAGTGCCAATATTTGTTGCTGTTGATGTTCTTCACACGTGTTGTCAAGAATATATTGCTTGAGTCTTGACTTCATTAGAATATCTGATCCACAGCAAGCTTTAACTCTATGGTCCTTTGTATCATATATAGTGAAGCCATAAATTTTAAAACGGCTTCTCGAGGTCAAATGAGTCCCAGAGACCAACATTATATCACTATTTTTTCCACGAGGAAGTGCTCAAGTTCATTTTATGTTGGCGAATGCCGTTTCCGCTCCAGAAACATATTTTTAACATGTTCATGGTTTGTTAACTAATGAATGAAGCAGTGCATTCTGTATTCGAAGCATTTTTTTATCATGCTAGTCATATTTGTTGTAAAGTTGATTATAGTTTACACCAGATTATCAATAGTGGTTTCAAGGCGACTGAAATTAAATCTTGAGTTTGCATGTATTGAATTAGTTGGTGGTAAAATAATTTGTGAGGGAATAGAATAGAATTTGTCTTAGCAGCATCGGCATACGATAAACGGGAAGTGACTTCTTGACTCATTTGCGCAAAATTTGCAGAGTAAGCGTTTACTGATTGAGCTGGAGCTAATTTAGGCTTTTGCACCATAGTCTGTTTGAGTACACAGGACATCCTCTGTAGTTAGCGGTGTGATTACCTCCACAATTACTAAATTTTTTTACTGCAACTAGCAGTGCTGTGTCATTCGCCGCACACAACACAAACAGAAGGTATATTGCAGTATGTTTTTGTATGGCCATATTCTTGGTAGTTATGACACTGTTCAGGACCTGAACGCTTATGTATCTCTGCAACTGTGATTTTTCGGTAAAAGAAGTATTTTAAATTATAAATGGATGCGTCTAATATTTTCCTAATTTTATATCATTTGGCTCAAGTTCAACTCGAAATTGAGGTTTGGGGGATCTTCTCCTTATTTATTATTTTAGATAAATTTTTTACCTTATTTCTTTGGGGGACGAGTGCATCTTTTATTTTTTCGGGAACAACTTAAGAATCTATGCCCTTTGTGGAAGTTAGAAGCAACTTTTTACCTACTCATCTGGAACTAAGCTACCTATTGTAACCGGCTGTGCTCAGGGCTATGGGGTGGAATTCTTTTCCTTCCGAGAAGGTCTAAACCCTGTCTATTAAATTCAAATAAAGGTATGTTAATATACATTCAAGTATTGATCAAATAAATAACAAAATCATAACAAAAGAAAATAGAAATCATGGTGAAGTTATATAAGAGGTATAAGATGTATTGTTATTAATTAAAATGAAAAACGTTTATTTGTTTGTGTATTTATTTATGTCGACCCATCTTGGTCGACCACACTTTTTATAATGAATTAAATAAAAACTAATAAATATAATGAGATAAAACTAACTTAAAACTTATCGTGAGAAAATGCTTGGTCGGCATAAATACACGCCGACCAGGTGCATTGTATGTGTAGACATAAAATATTCAAATAAGCCAGATGATCAAGTTACTTGCTGATGACAAATAACTGATGCAGTCAAACACATAAGTATGTGGACAAATATGAATTACTGGCACAGTCAAACACATAAGTATGCGGACAGATATATTCCATAGCCAAACACACTACACCTCCCTTTTTCAGAAAGAATGATCAATGCGAGGTAGTTGATCATTCTTTAGTTACAATGGGTTTTAAAAATGAAGGGGGCTTCTCACATAATATACTTGTGAATTTCAAGTAACAATAATTTTTTTTTAAATAAGGTAATCTTTTTTTTTTGTTTTGTACAATACATATTACAGATAGTATTTTTTTTTTATGTCTATAAGCTTGTTCAAGTTATGTTCCTCTTAGACCAATTTATGGTGTTTTTTTTTTTCTTAAATAAAACTTTAAACTTTTTCTCTTTTAAATATGGGAACACAAATCGTTTGCTATTTTATGTATGCATTATGTATAAAATAATAAAAGTATGTTTTTGGATTTTTTTTTTGACATTTTGCTTAGAATTTTTAAGTTTAATTTAAAAATGAAATTGTTTGGACATACATACATATGAAGTTTATATGGTACATGTAGTAAATTTTTGGTTTTTTATGTTTTCTTTTACCATAGTGTTAGAAACTATCAGATTTATTTATAAAACTTATTAAGGTTTTATAAAGGGTTTTCATAAAAAATTAACACAAAATGTTTCTTAAAAAGCCTTCATAAATATTAAAATAGTTTTAAAAATTATAAAAATTCTTAATTTTACCGCGCCATAAGCGCCAAAAGCAAAGTATAACCGACACATCTTTTGGAACGAAATCAGAGACAAAAGAAAATCAAAAATTAGAATAAAATGTGTCATTCCTCCCCTGTTCTTAGCAAGACCCTTTACCCCGTGAACTTCTTTACCCTATTTTTATGAACAGTGAATGACTTCCCATGTTCATCTTGGAGTTCTACATTATTATTGTTGTCCATATTGGATATTTTATAGGGGCCCTTATATACGGAATCCAGCTTATGACCCGATTCATTGCGGATCAAAACGAGTTCCCCGAGGGTTAATTCTATTGGATCTGCCCACTGGGTGGAAAGTTGTTGTCTTTCCCACTTAGCATTTTCTATGATATTGGCAGCTCTTCGCTGCGCCACTTGAAGTCTGAATTTAACCTCTTTTCCATATGAATCAATGTTGTACAATGGTTCTACAATGTTTTCTTTTGTACAATCAAGAGTTGGTGGTATCTTTCCGTAAACCAACTCGAATGGACAATAACCATGAGCCGTAGATGGGGTGGTATTGTAACAATATACGAAGTATTTTAACCACAAATCCCAATCTGTTTTATCGGATGAGATGTATGTTCGCAGATATTCGTTAAATGTTCTGTGAGATCTCTCAACAGTACCCAAAGTCTGATGATGATACGGAGTAGAATTGAGTTTCTCTATCTTCATCATTGAGCATAATTCCGACATAACTTGATTCATATATTCTGTTCCCATGTCCGTTAGTATTGTATTCATTGGACCGTAAGTCAAAACAAATCCTTCCATAATTGCTTTGGCAACCATTCTGGCTGACTTATTCTGAATGGGTATTGCAACTAAATATTTGGTTAAATCACATATCATAGTGACAGCGTATTCGTTTAATGACTCGGACCGTGGTAGTGGTCCTACGGTGTCAATTATTACTCTGTCAAAAGCCTTTAACGGTGTAGGAGTTATGATGAATGGCTCTTTACCATTGACAACTGTTTTATTCTCTTGACATGCTTTGCACCGTTTTACATATTGGGCTATGTCTCTAGTCATGCCTTTCCAATGGTATCGAAGTCTAATCTTCTTTATCATACGTGTTATCCCCGGATGTCCTCCTGAAATAGGATCATCATGATATTTTTGCATGATTTGTAATTTATCTGTATCGGTGAAAATTGTTGTTAATTTAGGCGTGAGCACAATTGTTAATTTACTTTCTTGCAGTATTTCATTGCCTTTATTCTTAAAGGTTTCAACATTGGTTCCTAGGAATTTAAGCAGACTATCATCGAAGTGTAGTCGCATGGTTGTTAAACACATGTTATCAGCTATTTTTTCAAGCTTTAGAAAGAGGTGACCTAAGTCTACATTTCCATCAATAACCGTGTCTTTCAACAAAAATTCGGAAAGAATTTTCTTTCCTTTTCTAATTATAACTTTATTTTTGGTAAAATGCAATTGTGGCATTTTACTGTGCTCTTGAGCATTAATTGCCTCATAAACCTTTAGTTCAACCGATTTTGTATTAGCCGTTATACCATTGTCATTACAGTGCCTACCTGCTTTTGCCTGAAGTCTCGTAGTTACCTTCAGTATTGTATTAGCGTCAATATTTTTTATATCATTAATATTTATACGTGACAGCGCGTCCGCGGCGTAATTTTCTCTACCCCTAATATACTCCACCACAAAGTCATATTCTTCTAAGTCCAGCCTCATACGGGTTAATTTTGATGACGGGTTTTTTAATGAAAATAAATAAGTTAGGGGTCTGTGATCGCTTTTAATTACAAACTTTCTGCCGTAAACATATGGTCGGAAATATTGTACTGCCCAATGAATTGCAGTTAATTCCTGCTCTATTGTTGATTTATTGCTTTCACCTTTTGTGAAAGATCTGGATGCGTAAGCAATTGGTAGCTGAATACCCTGCTTTTCTTGGCTCAAAACGGCACCACAGGCATGTTTACTTGCGTCTGTGGTTATGCAGAATTCTTTAGAAAAATCCGGATATTGGAGAATTTTTGGACTCAGCAATTGATTTTTAAGATATTGGAATGCTTTTTCACATTGTTGAGTCCATTCAAATTGCACACTTTTTCTAGATAATCTGGTAATATGTCGCGATGATTCAGCAAAATTTGGTATAAATCTTCTGTAATAATTACAGAATGCTACGAAGCGTTTAGCTTCATCACCATTTGTAGGTGTTGGATAATTTTGTATAATTGAGTATTTGCTGTCGTCAGGTAAGATGCCTTTATCGGTGCATTTGTGACCTAAAAATGTTACTTCACGACAAAAAAATGTACATTTATCAGGATGGAGTTTGAGATTGTATTTTCTGCAAGTATTAAACACTTGTTTTAAGTTTTGTAGCATGTGTTCTGAAGAACAACCTATTACTACTAAGTCATCCATGTATACAAAGGCTTGGGTTGGAGATAATCCAGAAAAAGCCAATGACATCATTCTTTGGAATGAATTCGGGGCAATTTTAATACCATATGGCAGTCTTTTAAAGCGAAAAGAGCCTTTTTCTGTGGAAAAAGATGTAATGTCTCTAGAGTCTTGTTCCAATTCTATTTGATGAAATCCCGACATTAAGTCCAGGCATGAAAAGAACTTGGCTCTTCCTAACTGATCAAGAATGTCATCTATACGAGGCAATGGGAATTTATCAGCTATCAGTTTTTTATTTATTCCTCTATAATCTACGACCAATCTCCACCTTTTTTGTGTTGAGCCGGGTAATGGCTTTTTTGGTACTATTAGAATAGGGCTATTATATTGCGAGATGGATGGTTCTATTATATCATCATTTATTAATTTATCTAATTGGGCATTAACTTCCTCTTTGTGAGCATGAGGGATTCTATAATTTTTGATGTACACTGGTTGTGTATCATGAAGTCTAAGTTTCTGCTTGTAAAAATTGTTAGTACTTATTTTTTCAGTCTCCAGAGCAAAAATATCTATGTAGTCTAAGCATAATTTTCTTAAATTTTTATGAGCGTATTCGGGAAAGTTTTTTGTTAATTTTTCAAGTTTTTCCTTATTTAGCTTGGCATTAGTATCAGAACTGCAATTGACAATTTTATAGTAGTTTATACTTTCGGATTTTACCTGAATGTTATCAATTACTAGGTCTTTATCTGTGGTATTTATGATTTTTACCAATGGCCTTGCTTTAGTAGTTATTGTGTTGGCAATATATACGCCATCCTGCATAATTTGTTGAGGTATCAATACTTCTTCCTCATTGGATATGAAGTTTATCGGTCTTATAACTTCAGATCTTGCTGGCAGTGATATGGAATTGATGTTTGGACCGTTTCTTAAAGCGATTGCTATATCGTACGGAACGTCGTTAGTTCTCAAGGTGATCCAATCTTGATTATTTTCGTAATTTAAAATACATTTGTATTTTCGAATAAAGTCCATTCCTATTATTCCGTCTACTTGAATCGGAAAATCATCCTTTACGACATGAAAATCGTGAGCTATTAGCAGATCTTCTTGTTTTAAATCAGCTTTAACTTTACCTATTGTAGTTATTATACCTTGCCCAATGCCATTTATTCTGGTTTGACTAGTAATGTCTATTGGTTGGTATAAAACTTGATGGTGTTTTACGACTGATATGTCTGCACCTGTATCTACTAAGAATGTGGACCTATTGTCATTTAGAGTGGTTCTGGAGACTAGATAACTGTATAAATTTGTATTTATGTTGTGGATTTTTCTGTCTATTGAGTACTTAGGGGTGTTAGTTCGTTTCCCGAACTATTGTCATTCATGCAACGTATATTATTATTTCTATTCACGTTGCGGTTGTTACTGTTGTAACGGTTACTATTGTTGTTAAATTGATTCCTTACTCCGTTATTATTGAAGCTTCTAGGTGCATACCGGTCACTTGTATTTCTGTTATTGGGATTCCTGTTACCATTATTCTGATTATGGGAATCAGGGGGCCTATTAGAGTTATTGGGTCTGTTACCAATATTTCTAGAGTAACGATTTCTACTATTAGATTTATTGTTGTAATTGTTTTGGAAAGTTAATATAGCATTAGGTTGTCCGTATGCGTCCGTACAACTGCTTATAAATTTTGTTTTAACTTCATCCATGTTTAGGAACGTTCCTGATTCCATGATCAGTTTTACTCGTTCGTTGGATGCATTTTTTATTATTGCTGAAACTGCTGCACGTGTTGTGTACTTGTTTGCAGTTTCATTTGGGAGGCCGTCAGATATGTAAGCGGTCTCCAATTTTTTTGCAAGTTCATCGATTTCCTTAACATAGGCATTGGCATTTTTGCCCGTTTGTTTTATATTCATTAACTTTGCATTGATGACGTCAACGGATTCACCCTTAACAGTCGATTTGAGTTTTACTATTATCGCTGAAATGGTCGATTCCGTTGTTACTATATTCCTAGTAGTGCCTTTTAGTTTTGTTTTAATAAGGCTTACCGCAATAGCCTCATGTGTACCCTTTATGCTTTCCACAAGTGTCAAAGCATCAATGAAGCTTTGTAGGTTTTCTGGACTTCCGTCGAAGTCAGGTAGCAGTTTGGATGCTGTATTTAGGAATTCTATATTTGTTTGTGACATGTTGGGAGAAGCTCTACTTGTACTTGGTAGATTTGAAGTTGGGTCTAAAACTAGTTCTGGTAGATATTTAAAATTTGTTTCCTCATGTAAAGAGTTAGGTACATTTAGTACGATACCTTTCTTTAAGGATATCGTTATTAATTTATCTCTTATGTCAGCGAAGAAAGCTTCAGCTGCTGCTTTATGAGCATGTGTTAATCTGTTATAATTAACATTAAGGAGTGCTCTAATTTGTTCGAATCTGCGCACGAGATTATTTATGTGCTTATTAATTGTTTCTGGTTTTATCTCCCTATTGAGATTGAGACACTTATATGATTTGATGAATTCTTCCTTTATTGCTCTGGCCTTATTCACTATTATTTCCCATTCCATGAGGTTTAAATTGAGATTTTATGGAATTTTAAGAAATGTATTCTTTAGGTCTATTTAAAATGGAAATTAAACAATTAGACTTGGTCTAAATTTCTGGCTAGTGATGCTGCACGCGTATAATTTTTTCGTAATGATCTCTTATGAAGCTGGTATAGCGTTATAAGGATTTGCAGCGCCATTAAGGAAATGATAATTATCAGATACACGACCGGATATTCCAATTTTACCGTAATATCGTTGATTACGTTGGCATTAGGGTTTTCTATTTTTGATTCGCGGCCACCCATGATGCCTAAAATTATTTTAAGGTATGAAGTCAAAAAAAAATCAAGGACGTGTTAGTTAAAAAAAAAAATGGTGCTTATGTCACGGATGCCG